>CM059192.1:91998207-92076398 GCA_030323885.1 Branchipolynoe longqiensis
GAGAACATTAATGGCCATTTCCGCACGTTTAAGCCGGCGGAGATTATTTCTAAATTATCAGATGAGTTAACAGGCATTAAAGGTGTTCCCAACTCCATCATTAAGGAGATGGATCGAGATGTCAATATGACGGAGGACCGTAAGAGATTTGAGGGTGTGTTGCACATAGTGCATAAGGCGGTGCTTGGTACCTTAACAGCTATTGCTCCTGTAGCAAACAGAATGCAACAAGAAAACAAGTTCTCGTCTTTGGCTAAGACGATGGACAAAGGTATTGCATTGTTGGCGGCGGCAGGTAATTACCTGTCGTATCGAAGATATGAAAATGTTTTCAAGTCGGTTTGCACAGATGCTGGCAAAGAAGTGGCTCGCTCAAAGAAGGTTACTGATAATGATGGGAAAGAGTTTACGCTCTTTCTTGCTCCAGAGCCGATTAAAGGGAAACCTTTAGATAACACGAAAATGTTTGGCGGTCAACTACAATACCTCTATAAAGAGGTAGAAACTGCAGCCAAGAGTGGCAAAAACATGGATGGTAAGAAGAAACAGGAAACTCCTCGTTTCAAAAGGTCACGAGGGGATTTTCGTCCACGGCGGTTCACCAGGGGAACCAGACCGGGCTCAAACTTCGGTCAAGCTTTTCGGGGCCGGGGCGCTCGCTCAGGCTGGACCGACAACACCGCACGGCCACTAGGCCGAGGTGTCAACTCGCCGAGACCCTTCCCCAGGGGCGGGTCCAAGTAGAGGTCCAAACACAAACGTTACAAGTCCTTCCAGCCTCTAAAACCACACAAACTGTAAGCAACTTTGTGGCTGGTAATATTAATAATCATATTTCTGAGTGGCACAAAATTACTAGTGACCAAGAAATTTTACAAATAGTTAGGGGTGTTCACATTCCCTTCACACAAATTCCGGTACAAGGCAGGATACCTTTTCCTTATAACATTGAACCGGTTGAACGAGAGGCACTAACTAAACAGGTACAAAAATTCTTTGAGAAAGGAATTATACAAAAAGTGACACACTGTTCAGGAGAGTTTATTTCAAACATCTTCTCGAGACCAAAGCCTAATGGCGAGGTTCGAATGATCCTGGATTTAACAATCCTTAATAAAATGGTTGAATATCGACATTTTAAAATGTTCTCGCTAGATACAGCACGCGATCTGATTACGCCAGATGCGTGGATGGCTAGTGTTGATTTACAAGATGCATATTATACGCTTCCCATAAGAGAAAAAGACCGGAAATTTCTTCGGTTTCTTTGGGATAACCAACTCTATGAGTTTACCTGCATGCCGAATGGTTTAGCTTGTGCCCCTCGTTTATTCACTAAACTGCTTAAACCTGTTTTCTCAGTAATGGCGAGGAAAGGTCATATAATGTTTCCATACATAGATGATTCCTTTATTATAGCATCAACACAAATTGATTGTGGGAATGCAGTTTTGGATTTATGTGCATTACTCACTAAATTGGGGTTTTATGTACATCAACAAAAGTCAGTGTTTAAACCAACAAAACAACTCAAATGTTTAGGGTTTATTCTGGATACACAGTCCCTTACAGTGTCGATAACAGAACAAAAACTAATTAAGTTTATGACTACAGCGACTCAGCTTATTAAGTTATCAAAGCCAAAAATTAGACAGGTCGCTGTTCTTATTGGCATAATGACATCATATGCACCTGCTGTGTTATATGGGAAGGCCCATATTAAGTCCCTAGAAATAGATAAAAATTTAGCGTTAACACGAACTAAAGGCAATTTTGAGCGAAAGATGTTTATTTCGCAAGAAGGGTTACAGGATATTGGATGGTGGATGCAACATATAGCAAGTTCACCAAATCCAATCCGCATGGCGGAACCTAATACAGTAATTACTACTGATGCTTCGTTAGAAGGTTGGGGAGCTCATCGAGATGGGGTCACAACAGGAGGTAGATGGCTTGATGATGTTCGTAACATGGGTGGAACCAAATCAAAGTCTTGCAATCAGTTATCTAAACTGATTTGGAACTGGGCACAGGCTCAACAAGTCTGGCTGACTGTAGCGCATATTCCAGGGTCACAAAATACACTTGCAGATTATAAAAGTAGAAATTTCCATGACCATTTAGAATGGTCTCTCTCTACACCTTTGTTTAACTTCATTTGTGAAAAATGGGGTACACCTAAAGTTGACTTGTTTGCATCACGAAATAATAACAAATTACCTTGTTATGTTTCTTGGCATCCTGAACCGGAGGCTTGGAAAGTAGATGCATTTGCTATTACCTGGGAAAATAATTATTTTTATATTTTCCCACCGTTTAGCATTATCAGCCGAGTTGTCAGGAAAATCGGTTTGGAAAGGACACATGCTATACTGGTGGTGCCCGATTGGGACACGCAACCTTGGCTGCCAGCAGTTTCACAACTGGCAAAAGAACATATACGATTCCCAAGAAAACTCGGGAATCTGACACACCACGGACCGCTAGTGGTTCACGGCGACGTGTCAACGACGCCCCTATTGGCATTCCTTTTCTAAGGAAACAGCTGCAGCAATTTGGATTGGACAAAATTACTGAGAATAGGATAGTATCTGATGCCTGGAGGCCAGGAACTGTCAAAATGTACACATCCTATTTAAAGAAATGGGGTGTACATTGTTTGTTAATGAAAGTTAAGCCAACAAATCCAACAATTTCACAAGTAGCTCGTTTTCTTCGTTCTCTAGAGGATGAGGGACTATCCTTTGGGTCGATTAATGCGGCAAGATGTGCGTTATCAATCATATTACCTAGAATTGATGGCGAAACAGTTGGAAAACATGTTCTTTGTTATCTACTTCGTTCAATTTATCAAAGGAATCCTCCAAAACCAAAGTATAGTCGGTTTTGGGATGTGTCTATAGTATTTAAGTTGTTTCAGGCTTGGCCTCACAACTCGTGGTTAGATATAAAACAATTAGGTTTTAAGGTCGCGGTCCTGTTATTATAGTAACCGGACACAGAGGACAGACGATTGTTGCTTTATCCTTAACTGGATTAGAAATAGACAAGAAACAAGCTACGTTTGATTTAGCACAATTGCTTAAATCGAACACGTTAGGTGACCCTTTATCTACGGTTCACTTAGACTGTTTTCCGAATGATCGGAAATTATGTGTTGTGTCAGCCATACGGGCTTATATATACAAGACAAAGGATTTACGTGCATCACAACAACTATTAGTGAGCTTTATAAAGCCACATAAGGCAATTTCACGAGACACCCTTGCCAGATGGACAATTACGGTGTTGAAATTGGCTGGAGTGGATACGGGCAAATACTCTTCCCACTCAACTAGAGGTGCCATGGTCTCCAAGGCACGGTTGCTAGGTATTTCTGTGAAAAGAATACTAGCGCATGCAGGCTGGAAGACGGCTAAGTCGTTTGCAAAACATTACAACAAACGACTAGAAAAGCCTACCGGCATTGCAAAGCGCCTGCTCGCCAACTAACAAGAATAGGTGAGAACAAAAACGTTGAATATTATAATAAGAATGAATGATATTAAGGATAAAAATGAATTATGTAAAAGTCTCCCTAGCCTGAGGCTAGCCTGAGGCTGTATACCGAGGTAAAATAGTATAGTTATACGAATCTTACCTGGGTATAGATGATGGATAACTGTTGTTTTCCCGAGGTATAAGCCTCGGGTAGACGTGGGCTAGGGCCCACCCACCACGCCCTGCCACGTCTATCCCGTTGGTGTACCATTACGGGAAAATCATAGTATCCATTGTATTGAAAGATCATTTTTATCCTGAATAAGTAGGTTAAAATTGCTGGTACCTCACGTGCTTCCTTCTCCCTAGCCCACGTCTACCCGAGGCTTATACCTCGGGAAAACAACAGTTATCCATCATCTATACCCAGGTAAGATTCGTATAACTATACTATATATATATATATATATATATATATATATATATATATATATATATATATATATATATAAACTTAGAAACTGATACACTCATTAAACATTTGTTGCTGCATAGAATGGAATACAAAGTGACCTTAATAGAACATGTTTATTCTGAAGCCTATGGTGTCAGAATTTTGATGTGCATGCTGAAATTATTTGCATTTCAAACATTTCCACAAACTTAACCGTTTGAAATGAGTTATTTAAAAGTAAAGTAAGGTAGATTATAACGATCAACTTGAAAGTTGCATAGTCCGATGAAAACATCAAATTTTCAAAACCGAAGCAATAATCTAAATTTGATTGTACATATTCAACTTAGATGTTAGTGCATTTATTAAGCATTTGTTGCTGCATCGAAGGTCTATCTAAGTTCAATAGAATCTGTTACTACTGAAGTCTATGGTTTTAGCATGCCTGTTAAAATTAATCTGGCATGTTTTGACGTAAAATATCTCCAAAGTTAGCCATTTAAAATATACGTTACTTCAAACTAATGTAAAGTAGATTACAATGACCAGCATAATGTATTTATCTCAGAAAATGGCAGAAACTCAAAAGCATCGGACTATGCAACTTTAATAACAACAAAAAACAGACTCTGGATCGAGGAATCGGTGTAGCGCTCAGGTCTCCACACGCTAATTCCACGCGAAGGCGCTTCCTATATATATAGTTATTTCAAAAAGTGAAATAAGCGCAAAATCATCGGGGTATGCAGCTTAATCCCAGCCTTCCCGAGGTGCACTTTCCTCAACCCCCCCCCCCCCACCCCCAGGCCTAAACGCTGGGTGAGTGCTGGGTGTGCCGGCTCAAATTAGGCTTATTGCTTTTAGTTCCCTCCCCTCCTCCAACCCGGCCCCACCCATCAATATAAACAATCCATTAATATGAATAATAATGATGGCAGGTACTGAGTGAAAGCGTCTTTTCCAGTCCTTACCGACCTCATTCTTTCCACTATTTTGTTTTGTTAAATTGTTTATTCTAATTTCTATTGAACCATTCTTTTCTTTTTTTTTCACCGCCGAGGCACCGGTCTTCCGGCCCTATATATATACACGGATATATAACACTTACATAATGGTAACATATTCGTGTGTATATCTATCTATATATATGTGTATATATATATATGTATGTATATATAATATATACATATATATATGTATATATATGTATATATATGTATAAATAATATATATACATATATATATGTATATATATGTATATATATATATATATATTTAAATGGACGCCAACACACGGGGGGAGTAAAAGGACTTTTTATTGAAGTCCGACTAAACAGGTGAACATAAACAAGCACATGTGTGCGCACCTGCGCACAAGCGCGCGCGCGGCCCCAATGGGTACGGGTAAAATGCAGTGGAATTAACTCTAATAATGTGAGCTAAACATGTAATGCAAAGCAATAATCATAATGCGCGCACAGTGAGGTAATAACATGTAATGCAAAATTTAAATCAATAAGGAATAATAATTAAAGTTCATAATTGAAGTTCATAATAGTAAAGTCAAATGTTCGGGTACCGAACCCAGTACCTGCAGGGGGGAAAGGGGGGCACGCCGGCCCGCCGGTGGGCGGCGCGCCCTCCCCCTGCGTGCCCAGTGTCCCCCCCCCCCCTTTTGAAATTGGGGTGGGAGGGAGAGGTCAACTCCGTCCTCCGCCATGATGGACGCGCGCAGGCTGGAGGGAGGGCGGAGAGGCTGAGATGGCGCTGAGGCTGAGCAGCTCTAGGCGTCTGATTCGGGTGCGCGCGGGCTGCCGAGTGGCGGCAGCTGGGCGGCGCAGACGGGGCGTGGCAGAGGCCTCCCCCCGCCTATCTTAATGGGCGTCACGGTCATTAGCGCGCAGTCGCGCTTCGCCGCCGTGGAGCGCCCCGCGCCGCCCCGGCCGACCTCAGGGGCCGCCGCCTCCCCCCGCCTTATCAGGATGACAGGTGGAGCAGCTCGGGCTGTTGCCCGGTGCGCTGCCCTCCATGTTGCGCATTTAAATTCCAGCGGCGAGCCGCTGGTATGATAATAATATATATGCATATATATATATATATATATATATATATATATGCAGGTTCAATCATTACATAGTACGTTACTTACTGATACTTCACGAGGGGGAGCTGACTTAATTAGGTCAGTAAAAAGTCAAGCTTGTTTTATTTAGCGAAGCCTCAAGAGCACATTGATTTTTATCATCGGCTATTGGATGTCAAACACATACGGTCATTCTGACATATTTCTTTGGAGGAAACCTGCTGCCACCACGTAGGCTATTCTTTCCGATAAGCAGCAAGGGTTTTTTTATATGCACTTTCCCACAGACAGGACCTCACATAAGACAGCCTTTGATGAACCAGTTGTGGACCACTGGTTGGAATGGAAAATAGCCCAAACTGCAAATGAATCCACTGAGCAGGATCGATCTGATGACCGACAGATTCACAGGTGGACACTCTACCACCTGAGCTACGTCCCACTCCCTTAATTAGGTCAGGGTACATTTAATGCAATTCAAATAAATGATTTTTTTTTTTTAATTACTTTCGCTAACTGCCCACCTTCTGTCTCATATTATCAGTATTTATGAATGTAATACGCAGTTAATAATACGGTTGTGGATAGTGTTGCTATGGCTACCTGCCTCGTATCCTTGTGTTTTCGGTGTTTGGTTATTCATGGTAAACAAACCAGCAAATATTCCAGTCAAAATCTGTCTGCACTGTGGCAGCATACCCCCACACCCTCCGTGCTGATAAAATGTCGTCTGCTTCGATCGGGAAACGCTGGGGGCGTCTCCCTATTGATTCTAGAGTCGCCATTTTGTTACACTCTATTTGGCTGATTTGTTGTGATTTAGGCATGTCACCGCACAGCAGTAATTCACAGGCGTACCTTTTAGGACCAGATTCAGTCAATTCTTCTTGAAATGAGACTATTTTAATTCACACTGATACCCCAGTCACACTAGGCTTACGACCAGTTTGCAGCCACAAAAATCAGGTGGTCGCAAAATGGTTGCAAGTGGTTGTAAAGTAGTCGAAAAGTGGTCCTCTGTGCTCGCCGACCTCTGGGCGATCATTATGGTCGCAAGGAGGTTGCAGATGCTGCACCCTCAAACCTCCTTGCGACCAAAATGGTCGCTGACAATTTTCATAGCTTGGTGACCAGTGAGCGACCAGTTGGTAACCAGTCGGTGACCAGTCAGATTCTTGGTCGCAAAGTGGTCGCAAAGTGGTCGCCAGTAGTCGCAAGCCGTAGTGTGACTGGGGCTTAAGCTGCTGAGAGGGTTGCCTGCGTGACATCATTGCCTCCTCTCGTTGCGCAGGTCTACGGTGGCGCTTGCGTACCAGGCTTCGATACCCTAAAGGTCACTTCCGGTAGGGGTCTGGGCGGGGGGGGGGGGGGGGGGGAAGGTCAGCATCCCGGATAGCAAGATTGTCATTGGTGGACCTTAATTACATTCTCTGGTGAAATGAGATGATGCAGATGTTGAACTACCGGCTTAGGGGTAAACCGAGAATGATATAGAAACTCTTAGTCTTAGCAGTGATTATGTCGTCTGCTTCGATTAAGAAACACTAAGCGTCTCTCTCTTAAAGGTACATAGTCTGACAAAAACATCAAATTTTCCAAAGCAAATCACTTATCTAGATTTGAACCTACATATCCAACTTAGATACTGGTGCAATTATTAAAGCTGCATACTCCGATGAAATATCAAATTTTCAAAACCAAACCAATTATCTAGATTTGATTTTACATATCTAACTTAGATACTGATGCACTTATTAAGCATTTGTTTCTGCGTAGAAGGCAATACTGAGTCAATTTAACAGAACCTGTTACTGCAGAAGTCTATGGTGTCAGAGTTTTGGCAAGCCTGCCAGAACTAATTTTCCATGTTTGCACTCAAAATATCTCACAAGTTTACCATTCAAAATAAAAGTAACTTTGAACTAATGTAAAGTAGATACTTGTGATCGATTTAATATATTTATCTCATAAAAAATATAGAAATTCAAAACCATCGGACTATGCAACTTTAAGTAAGCATTGCTACTTAAACTGGATTGCTCTGCCACAAATCGGTACACGTACTGATATGATCTTAGATGTTGCTAGAAAGTAAAATCCCAACAAACAACCAAACAAAGAAACCTACAGTAAAACCTAGTAAAGTTGGACTCTGACTTTTGCAAAGAATACATAGTCCGACAAAAACATCAATAGCAGATTGGTTTATTGTGACCCAAACCCCGCAGAACCAATTTAAACGCCATACGATACACTGGAAACTCAGGGATGATAATTTTCCGTTTTTAAGCGGATTTCCGTTTTGTTGTTGTCATAACCTGGGCGCATTTTTTATATAGGTGTAAATAGAAATTTGCTGTCAGGATAATAATCTTGGTTTGATTTCCGCTTTTTTTGGCTAAAGCCAGTATCAATCCCTAAAACTGATGGGTAAAGGTTGATACACTGGTCCCAGGTGGTCCCAGATGTTGCTGTGACGTAAAACCCCAACAAGCTATTGCTGGTCCACAACCTTACATCGCGTGGACAAGCCTCCGTTGAAGTGCTATGTTTCATTGGGTATCCGTCTACACGGTAGATACCTATCTCAACACTGAAACTTGGGAAACGGTCACCAAGGACAGCAAGCAGTTCATGGCGTGCTTCTATTCGCTAAGGCACATCACGGTTTGAAATTGATCGTATATCTCAAGCTAAAAAGCATCAGTGGAGGAAAGATCATCTCCTTCACCCATGAGACTCTCCGACTGCAGATACACACACGTGTCCAATGTGTCATCGCACATTCCGAGCGTGAATTTGTCTCATCAATCGTCGACAAGTTCACAACAAATGATGAGCTGCTGTCATCATGGCCACCAATGGACAACCACGAAGAAGAAGAAGACAGAGTAATGTTTGTTTTATTTAGCGATACCTCTAGAGCATATTGATTTTCATATCGTTGGCTATTGGACGTCAAACAGATGGTCATTCTGACATAATTCTTTAGAGGAAACCTACTGCCGCCATATAGGCTACTCTTTCCGATAAGCATCAAGGGGTCTTTTATATGCACTTTCCCACAGACAGGACCAGTTGTGGACCACTGGTTGGAATAGAAAATAGCCCAAACTGCAAATGTGTCCAGTGAGCAGGATCGATAGGATGATCAACACCTTCACAGGTGGACACTCTACCGCCTGAGATACTTCCCGCTCCACCAAGAAGAAGATACATAGTATCTGGTATCTTGCTGATACCACAGAGTGCAGGATGACAATGTTGCCTGCTGCAACCCCCCCCCCCCCCCCACACACACACACACATACACCAACACCCACACCCACACCCATCCCGCCCCCATCTCCACACACACAAGGCTTAACGTGACCCTAATGAGCTGCTCACGCCTGGGGACACTCTGCGCATGCGCAGACACTGTGTGAGGGGGCTCTCTGGTGCTCATTAACCACTATCGACTTAATTAGCCAATCACCGCTCAGTGTGCACCTGTCGCACAGATTGCTGGGAGACAATTTGACGTCACTACAATAGACGGGTTCGTAATTACAGCCGCGCGGTGCATTGTGGGATCCGTAAAACTAAAAGGAAAACAAACCCACGCGATGCGCATGGT
Source organism: Branchipolynoe longqiensis (assembly GCA_030323885.1). Taxonomy (NCBI): domain Eukaryota; kingdom Metazoa; phylum Annelida; class Polychaeta; order Phyllodocida; family Polynoidae; genus Branchipolynoe; species Branchipolynoe longqiensis. The sequence goes on from CM059192.1 coordinate 92,007,844, forward strand.
TCATGTTGAAGAAGTGAGTGTAGCTCTGACATCTGTGACTTTCTTACAACACATTTCAGCTACAGTTTGAAAGTTAGAATACCAAATTTTAACAAAAATATTAGAAATTAAGATTTGAATTTGTTCATCTACCATTGCATATATACATATAAGCTCAGCAGCACGTCTTATGCCATTTGCATTTAGATTTAGGCAAATCTAAAGCGGCTGTCACACTATGCCGGATTGAGCAACAGACAGAATTTTCTAGTCCGGTGGTGTTCGGGCGTGATAAGTATCAAAATGTATTCAAATGTGTCAAAATGTTGCGATATCGGGTCAAAGGGATGTTCAAAACTTGTAACGGACTGGGCCGGATATCAAACGATATGCAATGGATATGCAATGGACACAAACCAGACTATGCCGGATATCAACAGACTTTGTTTAGTTTCTTTCCGTTTCCCCAATCCGGTGGTGTGCGACAGACGCTTAAATGCAAACATTTTCCTTTTCGTATAGGTTTGAGAGGGGAGAGGTGAATGTCATCCGGTACTAGGTGCATGTTTGTTATGTTCCAGACGGGAACCATCCTCCTCACCTCCTCAGGATGCAGTAGCCGAATCGGTAGAGTGCAGGCCTCCTGTGCGGAAGGTCGGGAGTTCAATTCCCAGTTGAGTCAAACCAATGACTTACCAAATTTATACTTATCGCTCCCTAGCCAGGCACTCGGCATTATTATAGTAGGGCAAGGACTCTTTCGCTCGGTGGTAGGATAATGTGACTGAGTGGGATATCAGGTCATGGTAGTGGTGGCCTGGTCTCCCAGTGGGGCAACACTATAAAGTCGCGATGAGTGCGCACTGTCACAAGTCGGTACCCGTCCTGATATGACCTTAGATGTTGCCAGGATGTAAACTCCAGTAACCAACATCTGTACCACTGGAGGACCTGTTTGTTGTCACAATGCAGGAATCACGTAGATAAAATATTCACCTCAAGTAGAGGGTGAACGACGGCCATGTTTAAATCGAGCAAATACTGCTTTGGTTTGAATCAACCATAAACAAGCTGTGGAGGTCGTGATGCCAGCATGCAGTGTTTATGTGTATTGGCGTAGAGTTGATGAACTGGGCGAGAATGCCGCCATACCAAGATGGTGGCCAATAGATTCTGTCAATTCACCTTTTAATGTTGATTAATCTACACGCTGTTAAATAAATTCTGCACTCCAAAAGTATCGGGCTATTATAGATAAGTAGGTGAACAAAAGCCAGCAGCACTTCAACACTTTGCAAGCAGCTTTTATGAAATGTACAACTGCACAAAGCGGCGGTTGGGTAATGAAAGCAGTCTTTGTCGCATTGCGACTGACAGCATGATGATGATGATGATGATTAGTCGAACAATATATCTAACCAATTAGATTAGGGAAATTATTTAACTATGTCCATAACCCAGCCACTGGCACTTTTTCTATGGGGTTGTTTATCAGTCCTGTTCCTGTAACAGGGCTGCGGAAGTAGCAAGAATCACCATGGCAACATGGCCGACATCATGTGGGTCATTTCTATGTGTTTTCTCTCCTATCGTGTACATTGTGATATATTTGTACTTTTCTTGAAGATTTATACTGCCTACCATTAGACAGTTTGTCGATAGAAAGCCTGAGCCTACACTTTTACCGACCCAAGGGATTTTTAACCTCCCACACCACATAGACATGGTATGAGAGCAACCAGCCTTTGATGACACTGTACGTTATACACAGCGGTGGAAATCCAAATTGGCAGAGGTGAGGGGGGGGGGGCACAGGGAATTATTCATTTAAAAAGTACAAAATTAAGCAAAAGCTTGTTAAAATAATATGTGGTATAACTAACTATAAGAATAAAATCACCTACTGTCAAGTCTTCCTCTTGTTTCATTACGTAGGTAAAATATTATATCTTTTATAAATGCATCACTGTAGCCCTCCCCCCCCCCCCCCCCCCCCCGCCCCCACTGTATGTCAAATGCATGGGTTTCACACATATTTTATTTTACCCAAGCTTCCAAGTCGTCGAGAGACCTCAGTAATATTGCATTTCATTTTAGCAGCTGACTTTAACATAAAGACTACAAAAGCCTAATTGAATAGCTGGCCGACTTCTGCTAGAGTCCACTAATATCAATACCCAATCAAATTGTCATTTTGTGTCTTCCTTTTTTTCTTTCTTTTTTTTGCGAACACCGAGTGCAACATCAGTGGGCGATCATCTTGCACTTATGGTGAACTTGCAAGTACAGTCAACCCTCATTAATCTGAACTACAGTAAATCCTCTCTAAATCGACCGACCTTGGGACCAACATTAAGTGGTCGCTTTAGGGAGGTGGTCGATTTAGGGAGTTAGAATATGGTTGCAATGGCATTGTTGGGACCCAAATAAAGCGATCGATATAAGGGAGTGGTCGATCTGTGGAGGGGGTCGGTTAGAGAGGTTTTATTGTACTTTCTTCCCTTATTGAACTTTCTTCCCTAACACTCAATGTTCGATCAGTGAGATTTTCGGATAAACGATTTTTTATTTTAAAGGGATACAGAAAAATGGCTAGAAATTTGCTGTTTTAAATCAAATGGAGAATTAGATTTTAGTACGGCTCGAATAGTGCATTTTTGTCTACTTTGTTTTGTTAGTAGGCCTAATATTGTCATTGTTTGTTGAGGTTTTATGTACCAGCAACAGCTAAGGTCATATCAGGTCAGGTCGGATCTAGTGACAGCGCGCACTGATGATAACTTTCATAGTGCTGCCCCCCTGGGAGGCCAGGCCGCCGGCACAAATACCCGATATCCCACTCAGTCATAGTATCCTGTAACTCAGCCAACCAGTCTTGCTCTATGGATGTTTTGATTGATTGATTGATTGATTGATTGGTGGTTGCTTTACGCCGTGTCGGCAGCATAGGCCATATTCACGGCGAGAAATGTTTGTTTTTTGTTCAAACCATGGATGTTTTGAAGAAAGCCGATATTAGATCAACCATTTCTTCATCTGTGAAATATGGCAATGAGGTCTCATTGCAGAGTGATTGTCTTCTCCTTCATATAAAATAAATAAATAAATAAAAGAAGACATATAGAAATAAATAAAGAAACAAAAAGACCAACATCTTACAATGCCCTTGGCTACATGTGACCTTGCCGAGTCGGGTATGTGTGACCTTACCGTGTCGAAGCATGTCTTCGCCACTGAAGGTCATCTCATGACCTTCACCCAGCAATTTGTCAGCATTTCACCAAATGTATCGGTATGGACTCATGTTTACTGAAATACTCGGACATGGCGTGCATGGCGTGTCTTACATGTGCCCTGAAAGTCTTCCCGGAGGGCGTAGTATATCATACCCGGGAGGCATGGTATATCATGACTAGGAAAATAGCATGGACTGTTGGTGATATATGGATTGTTGGCTATATGTATGCATATATATATACATATACATACATATATACATATATGTGCAGGGATTTGATATATATATATATATATATATATATATATATATATAATATATATATATAATATACAGTAAAACAGTGGTCAATTTAGGGAAGTGGTCGGTTTAGAGAGTTAGAATATGGTTACAATGGTATTGTCATGGGGGTGATGAAAATGGGAAATATTGTGCCTAGAGCGGGGCTCGAACCCATATCTCTTTGCATTCCCGGCCAGTGTGCTAACCATTACACCACCTAGGCTCCCTGGTATCACCACACTACCCACACCTACCTGTCTATGTGGTTACTTGCCTGAGAGGTCAGTGCAGACCACAACAGTATTGTTTGGGTTCTAACTCTCTAAACCGACCAACTCCCTAAATGGACCACTTAAAGTCGGTCCCATGGTCGGTCGAGTTAGAGAGCTTTTGACCCCATATATATATATGTATTATGGGGTCAAATGTATGTGAATGAAACAAGGTATTTGTTGATGGACAGTGAAAATAAAAGAGCCAAGTGAAAAAAAATGCATAGGTGTTTTTTTAGGGGTTTTCTTGTTGCATTTTATATATAATGCTGACCGCTAGCCATTTTTATCTGCGTGACAATAAAACCCTAACTCAGCAATTTGCGTCTAAAGCCCCTTGGTGGTAGTAAAAGTACTAGTAGTACTAGTAGTACTAGTAGTAGTACTACTACTACTACTACTAGTAGTAGTAGTAGTAGTAGTAGTTGTTGTTATTGTTGTTGTACAAGCCGACAACCAGTGCTCTTCGGGTTGTCCCGGTGATGCGGATTCTGAGGGACACCAGTTTGCCAGGGACACTTCCATTGAAATGCATTGTTAACGGCCTTGAGCAAATCTTCATACGGAAGAAGTCAAATATCTCTCAAATTACACCATCTAGAAACTAATCGCTTGGTAGACATAGAGAAAACATCTTTACCATAAAGACTATATTAAATTGATAAGGTTAGGGTTCTTGATTTCTATTAATTTTGAATAAAACTAACGTTTTGCACTGCGCGTACCGTCAAACTCAAGGCATTGTCAATGGTCGTGAGCCACCTTCATACATAAAATACAGAAGAAGTCAAATATCTCTCAAATTACACCATCTAGAACCAAATCGTTTGGTATACATATAGAAAAGATCTTTACCAAAAACATTATATTAAATTTATAACGTTAGTGACAATGCTGTTCGATTTTGACGCATGTGCAGAAGCGATGTGTCCCTCGGAAACTGGTGTCCCTCGGAATCCGCAACACCGGGCCGCCGCTGACCGTTATGGTTGCTAAGGTGAAAGAATACACTTGTCGAGCCGGCGTCTCAAGGCGGCCGTTCGATACGCCGCCCGCCCTGACACACGGCCCGGCATGACGGCCGGTCAATGCCGGCAACATGCCCCAGGGCGCCACGCCATCGTCCGTCCACGAGCCACACCACCGGCCTCACCACAGTCCGGTCACAGTCCCCACTACTGTCCAGCCACTGTCCAGCCACCGACCCACACCCTCCCAACATCACCATCCATCACCAAACATACCACCCTCCAGACCATCTCCACACCTTCCCACCCCCACCACCACACCACTCTCCAGACCATCCCCACACCACACACCACCCCCACACCACACACCACACCTACACACCTCCACACCACCTCCACCCCCCTCCAAACCACCTTCACACACCCACACACCAACCCCATGCCACCCTCCACACCACCCCACACACCACCCTACACCCCCCACACCACCCTACACCCCCCACATCACCGTCCATACCACCCCCACACCACCATCCATACCACCCTCCAGACTACCTCACACCACCCCCACACCCTCCACATATCCCTACACCACCCATCCACACCCCACACACTTCCAAACCACCATCCACGCACCCTCACACCACCCCTCCACACCGCCACACACTTCTAGACCACCTCCACCCACCCCCACACCACCGTTCACTTTTGATCACCACTGACCGCTGTAGCCGTCTCCGACATGAGAGCTTTCAGGTCACGTGTCGGGGAAGCCTCGTCCCGAGATGTTGCGAGATTTGGACGGTTGCCTTACTTTTGGTGTGTGTTTTACTAACAACCATTCAATGCCGTTCAACAAACCGGGCACCGTAGCCGAATCGGTAGAGCGCAGGTCGGGAGTTCAATTCCCTCCCAGTCGAGTCAAACCAATGACTTACAAAATTGATACATTTCGCTCCCTAGACTGGCGCCCGGCATTATTAGGATAGGGCAAGGACTCGTTGGCTCAGTGTCAGGATAATGTGACTGAGTGGGATATCAGGCCATGGTGCTGATGGCCTGGTCTCTCAGTGGGACAGCACAATTAAGTCAGCATGAGTGCACACTGACACAAGTCGGTAGCCATCCTGATATGACCTTTGATGTTGCCAGGACGTAAAGCTCCAACAACCAACCGTTCAAGAAAAAGTAGGTCCTTGGTTTTGGTGTTTTTTTGTTGTTAGCTTTTTGTAAATACTCCTTCTAAATCATTTTCTCATAGTGCTGAGACATCGGTGTTGCAGTCATACATAATCAGTTATTTCCACTTTTTGAACATAATATGGTGCGTTAGAATGATAATTGAGCTATTAATTATAACTGTGCGCTCATTAAACATTTATTGCACCAGAGAAGGAAGGCTTAAGCGGGCATTCCTTACACGCGTTATGCGGTATGCGGCATGCGGTATGTGAATGCCATGATTCCTTACACGCTTTATGCGGTATGCGGCACACGACTGGCTATATTTAAAAAATAAAAATAAACAATTATTCTCCATACTGCTCTGTATATGACCAAATATTGCATTTATATCTATGTACCTTTTTGTACGTCACATGGGGGTTCCTACCTTTATTATAACCAAATTATAGATAAGTATTCATATTTTTGTGGCTCTGGTAGCATTTTTACCAACCCGAACCCATCCCGAACCCCCACCACCACCACTACCATATGTTTCCACTCAGAAGCCTTGTGCGGGACCGTTCCGTAATGCTCAGTCGCCTCTCCTAGTGTTAAACTAATGGACACATCAGACTCAGGTTTCTATTCACACCCAGCTTGACGCAAACCGCATGCCGCACCGATCGCTACATGGACCGATCGGAAAAACGCATTCGCATTCGCATTCTCATTCGCATACCGCGTGTAAGGAATGTAGCTCATAGGTTTCAAGGCGTTTTGATTTTTTGTCGCATTCGCCTTCGCATACCGCATAACGCGTGTAAGGAATGTGCCCTTAAGTAACTTACGAGATCGTTTGGTCCTGCCAACATTTAAGGTCATATCAGGACGGGTGCCGACTTGTGAAAGGGCGCACTCATGGCAACTTTATGGTGCTGCTCCACTGGGAGACCAGGCCGCCAGCACCATGACCTGATATCCCACTCAGTCATATTATTCTGACACCGGGCCAACCAGTCCTTGCCGTATCCTAATAATGCCGAGTGCCTGGCTAAGAAGCAACAATTATCAATTTTGCAAATCATTGGAAGTCAGCATCCTGGGTGTGTTGTACTAAGGGGTTGCAGAGGAAGCCAGCATCAATGCCAGCGTCCTGGGGGTGTTGTACTAATAATGGGCTGTTGAGGAAGCTTGTGTCCTGGGTGCATTGTACTAAGGGATTATAACGGAAGTCAGCGTCCTGGGTGCATTGTACTAAGGGGCTGTAAGGGGAAGTCAGTATTTTGGGTGCATTGTACTAAGGGGCTCTAGAGGATGCCAGGGTCCTGGGTGTGTTGTACTAAGGGGTTGCAGCGGATGCCGGCATTCCGGGTGTGTTGCACTAAGGGGCTGTCGAGGATGCCAACATCCTGGGTGTGTTGTACTAATGGGATGCAGACGATGTCGTGATGTGATTGTGTTTAGTAAAACTGTCAGCGAAGAGTTGCTAACGCGCGCCCATGCTGCGGGCCGTACACGCAGGTTCATACAAGGGATGCTCCATCAGCACTCCGCTACATGCCACACTGTGATTACCTATGCACCTGTATCCTGCACGACGGGACCAGTGTAGCATGTAGCAGCCGAGCAATACCGGAAATACAGGCGTTCTAGCCGGGTGGCGCACCCTGGCGCCGCCTGGTGGCAATTTCCCGGAGGTCAGAGCGAGGCTGGAGCTGTCCCTGAAAGCTGCATAGTCCAATGAAAGCATAAATTAAATTGTCTCAGTAAAGCACACTTACTCGATTTAATCCTCCATATTCAATTTAGATACTGGTGCAGTTATTAAGTTTGTTTGTTGTTTTGCATCCTAGCAACATCTAAGGTCATATCAGGACGGGTACCGACTTGTGACAGTGCGCACTCATGGCGACTTTATAGTGCTGCCCCACTGGAAGGCCAGGCCGCCAGCACCATGACCTGATATCCCACTCAGTCATATTATCCTGACACTGAGCCAACAAGCCCTTATCCTATCCTAATAATGCCAATCGCCAGGCTAGGAAGCAACAAGTATCAATTTTTAAGTCATTGGTTTGACTCGACCAGGATTCGAACCCATGGCCACACGATCTACCAACACTGGAGACGAACGCTCTAACTCATTCGGTCATGCCGTGTGATCGCAACAGTTATTAAGATTGATTGATTGATTGATTGATTGGTGGTTGCTTTACGCCATGTCGGCAGCAGAAATGTTTGTTTTTTGTTCAAACCATCGCTTTTCCATGTAAAAGCAGTTATTAAGAGATGCTGGTGTAGTTATTAAGCATTTGTTGTTTTGTAGAATGGAACGCTAAGTCAATTTAATAGAACTGATATGTTCCCGCCAAAATTAATGTCGCATTTGTTCACTTCAAATATCGCCAAAGTGACCCGTTTATAATATGAGCTACTTCAAACGAAAGTAGGCTACAGTCGACTATATCAATCAATTTATTTATATACAAAAAAGGGGGGGGGGCAGAAACCCAAAACAATCGGACCGTGCAACTTTAAAGTTACATAATCTGATGGTTTTGAGTATTTTTCTCCCATTCTATAATACATAGATAGATGGATCACTCTCCTAAAAACTGGCCAGAAGTGTTACTTTGAGAGTTCAAATCTAATATTTCAATTTTTAACATTTTTTGGTTGCAAATGAAAGCTGGAAATCTCCCCTTTACATCTACGTAAAATTTTAATTGATGAGATAAAAAATAAAGGTGTAGTCACTGATTAAGCTATGTCACATGGCAGTAACACATGTGTTGCTCAGACGTAGCACATGTTTAGGACACCACACAGTCTGCTTAATAAAAGTCTAAGCAGAATTAAATAATTTCATATGGAGAAGCATATTAATCATGGCATAATATACAGAAATATGTAGCGCTTATATTGATAACAAAAAGTAATTCCCAGCCATGCTTTTATTCACTGAATAATTAGTGTACAATATTTGTGTGGCATCCAGACACCACTGGTTACATCTGTGATGGAAATTTGTAATGTTATTTCTGAAGACATCAAATAATTGAAAAAAAATGTAAGCACGCATACATGTTAATAAATACTTCCTTTTGATTTGGGAACTGTTTTGTTTGATATATCAATGCAATACAAGATGTTAGTAAGGATCCAACCATGTCCGGTATATCATGTTACAAATGGCTGACTGTAAAATAGGGTTTTCTTGGTAAAACACACTTCATAACTAAAAGGACCAAAGTTGCACGCAGTTTATTTTATTTCCCTTATTTCTTACATCAAATCTGAACATGAATATGAGAAATATAAGGAAAAAAATAAGTAGGAAATTTTGTTATTGATGTTTTAAAATCCCATCCCATGCTGACCAGTTTTCAGGAGAGTGACCCAGATACATAGTGTTCATCATTATTATTATTATTATTATTATTATTATTATTATTATTATTATCCTCTTCTTTGATGCAGGCTTGTGCCAGCCTATGCAAAGCTTGTAGCTCTCAGCTCTAGTGATATGCAGCCTCGAAATCGTACAGGAATGTTTCTCTGGCCCAGGCCCTGTCCAGCGCATTCTTGAATTGATTTATTTTAGCTATAATATAATCTACTTTACTTTTGTTTGAAGTCCTTTGGATTTTAAACGGTTAGATTTGAATGTATTTGAAGTCAAAGCATGTCAAATTAATTGTACATGTACACACTAAAATGCTGAAATACTCTTAAAGCATAACAGCATAGAATAGAAACATCAAACTGCAATATATTAATATATCTTTAATGAGTGTAAGTTTAGATACCAGATTTAGGTAAGTACTTTTGGATTAAAAAATATTAAACTTTGATAGAAATAAGAGGCTTTTACAAATCTGGTCACCTGTTTATAGTAAGATATTGATATACTAGAAATATCCATTGTATCGCACTCAGAACGACTAGGAATAGGCATGTGAGGATATGGCGTGTAACTTATCTGTAACTTTGTAATGCTCCAGTCACATACACGTTAGTGGACGTAGTTGAACGTAGGCGAACGTAGTGGAGGCTAACGTGGGTCAACCATAGTGTAAGTATGTTAATCTACATTGAAATACATTAATGTACGGCAGGTTTTGGTATGGGTAAATGCGTTATGGTACGGATAAATACGTTATGGTATGGATAAATATGTTACGATACGTTAGCCTCCACTACGTTCACCTACGTCCACTAACGGCTATGTGACCAGGGCTTCATTCAAGTATGCTAGAGTATGCTAGAGCATGCTAGAGTATGATAGAATATGCTAGAGTATGCTAGAGTACTTTAGCATCACAGATGCAAATTCAGCCTCTAACGTAGCACTCTTTTGAACATGCCCAAAAATTAAATCGGACATCACAGCTCACCCACGTTATTACAAAGTTAACATCATGGACAGGTATGGATGCTGGTATGTTCAACTACGTTCAACTACGTTCAACGACGTTCAACTACGTTAGCCTCCACTACGTTCAACTACGTTAGCCTCCACTACGTTCAGCTACGCCTACTAACGTGTTTGTTACCGGGGCATATGGGTCCTCGACCCAGCAGTCACTGGCTACCAGGTTGGCGCTTTAATAGACCACTGTGATATAAAGGCCCTGTCACACTACGACGTTTCTCACCAACGCGCTTCGACGCGTGCCGACGGGTCTGGTTTTTGTTCAAAACGTCGGTACACGTCCGGTACGTTGCCGGCGCGTTGCCGGCGCGTTACCGGCGCGTTACCGGCGCGTCGGTACATAGCAACGTGTGAATGGAAACGTCGGCGCGCGTCGGCGCGCGTCGCGGCGCGTCGAGGTTTTGTGCATGCACAAAACTTTGGACGCGCGGCGACGCGCGCCAACGGGTTGGAGGGCGCGTTACGGACGCGTTAGCAACACGTCGACACGCGTTAGCGGCGCGCCGGCAGAACGCTGGTAGACCGTTGATCAACGCCAGTTAACGTTGGCTTTTTTTCCCCCAAAATGTGACCGTTCCGTCGGCGCGTCCGTAACGTCCCATCGACGGGTAGTGGGCGCGCTATTGGCGTTGCTCCAGCGTATCTCGGCGCGTTGGACGTGTTGCGGGCGTGCCTGGACGCGTTGGCCGCGCAGTGTCGACGCGCTGCGGGCGCGTCCTAACGTGTTGCTGGCGGGTATGTACGCGTTGACACGGTACTAACGCGCCGTCAACGCGCCGTCAACGCGCCGACAGCGCGCCGACAGCGCGCCGACAACGCGCCGACAACGCGCCGATGGCACGCTGGGAACCCGCTGGTGGGACGTTGACATGTTGTTCTGCGCGCGTCGAAACGCGTTGGCCGCGCGCTTGTAGCACGCTACTAACACGCTGCGCCGCGTCAAACTTTCTCCCAAAGCGCCGAAAAGTTCGACGTTTCTCGACGGGTTGCAAATATTTTGCGCGTTGCCGGCGCGCCGGCGGAAGCGTCGTAGTGTGACAGGGCCTTTAGGCAGGGGAGGGATTTGTGAAATCGCCGAGGTTATGAAGCAGTCAAAGTACGTTTAGTGATACTTCTCTTGGGGGTGGGGGTGGGGGGTGGGGGCGGGGGAGGCTGCTATTGCTGTGGATTACTTCTTTATCACCTTTTTATATTATCAATGACCCCCATGGGTCTGAACATGTTTCGGTTCTATTTCATACAGAAAACCTATCCAACATTGTGTAATGATTCACTGACCTACATCGCTCCGAGGAGAGCTGAATGACGTTTCCTGGTATGACCTTAGATGATGCTAAGACGTAAAACAACAACAGACAGATATGGTGTGTGTAGTTAAGTCAACGCTTGATGTATATATATAGTTCATTCAGAGAGATTCCCGTATCATAAAAGGAGATTCTGATTTACCCAAATTATTTTTCGTCTGAAGTTCTACAGCCATATTTACTTACTTGCTTATACCCCCATCACACTAAACTAGTTCTCACTATGTTCTTGAAAATGTTGCTGAATGGACTCAAACTGTGTGCGAACGGAATGGATATAGTAACAACTTTTTACGGTCTTTTTTACGAATGGAATGGACATGCTAGAACAATATGGTGCTCCAGAACTTTGAGCATGCCCAACATTTTCTTTGCAGCCATGTTCTGCCCTGACCACAGCCCGTTTTAGAAAGTGGTCGGACATTTTGAGAAGTAGTTTGGTGTGATCGGGGTGTGACTTCTTGGAAAGCGCATATGCTATACTGCAGCCGCCCCATTACAACTGAAATAGGGCATTAGGCAGAGAGCCCTAAGGCTTTTAACAGGGAAGTACCAGCATTGATTATATAGGCCTACAGCTAATATATGGGGTAATTGATCGCGCGCAGGTGGCGCCATGCGGCAGAAATGGGAACTAGAGCCCAATGTAAGTTTTGAGCGGCGAGTGAGGCAGGAAGCCGGCTGCTGTTGTTGTTAGTGTGGCGGACGCGCGATGGTGGCACCATCTATCGTATTCAGTGAATAATTTACAGAGTAAATATATACATATATGCGCAAGTGAAAATGTTAGCGCTGGAAGTATGGTCGGGTGGTGGCGGAGCCACCAGTACCCGTATGAGTAAGGAGCAAATACATGCAGAGAGCCCATTGGCTAATATAATATCAGAATAATATAATATAATAAAGATATAGAAAATCCATTACGTAGCTTTATCCTCGCATAATGCGTATACATCACATGTATGTATGTATGTATGCATGTATATATGTACACTATAATGCAATTGTGGGAGTATAAACACGGACATGATTTCCTTCCAACTCTATCAACTATAGGCATGTCCTATATGCTTATAATACCAGTCATATATAATAATTATACGTGTGTAGTCAGTAATAGTAGTAGTCTGCACTGACCTCTCAGGCAAGGAACAACATAGACAGGTACTGAGGTAGGCGTGGATAAGGTGATTGCATCAGGGACCGTAGGTGGTGTAATGGTTAGCACGCTAGCCCCGGAATGGCAAGAAGTGTGGCTTCAAAACCTGCTCTAGATGCAATATTTCTCATTTTCATCATCCCCCCCCCCCCCACGACACAAGTATACATAATGGAAATCTCTCCTTACGACCTAATATATATATAAATGTATATATTTATATGTATTACAAAAGCTCCAGATGTGACACCAGTATATTTGTATGGTTGCTATGCCATATTCTATGGTCTACAATATATCTAGTGTAGTCCATAATAATATTAATATATATAAGCTTCCCGACGCGTGCCGATGTTTCGCCCAAAAAGGCAACACGTCGGCGCGCGTTGGTGAGAAACGTCGTAATGTGACAGGGCCTATACAACCACCCCGTGCGTGGTTTTGTTAGTGAAGCGCGTCACACTGTGGTCACACTGTGGACGTGTTGGTGACGTGGCCCCGATGAGTAATCATATTTCGCGCGCTCCCCACCCATACCGGGCCCTCTGCTGGACGTCAGCAGAACTACTCAGCTTTCAGCAGTCACGTGGTCGCCTACTGACTGTAAGTTGTAACAACCTGAATGTGGCAGCCCTGTACCAGGCCCCTGCACCTTGCAGCATTTAGGGACTGGGCCAGTGCTATGCGCTCAAAGGGTCCCGGCCATCCCAATTTTGTCAAAGGAACTCGGCGGGCGCCATTGAAGGTGGCCCCTGGTGGATCTTTATGCCTTCATGGCTATCAAACGGAAGCTTTCTGCATCCTATGGAGCCCCACTCAGTGAAACTGACGGTAGAAAAGTCTGTGCAGACCAACTCGCAGTGTTAATGGTGTAGTTTCACTGACAGCGCTACAGGAAAACAGGTTCACTGTCAGCATTACATATGAACAGATTCACTGTCCACGCTACAGGAAACCAGTTTCATTGTCAGCACTACAGGAAAATAGATTCACTGTCAGCACTACAGGAAAATAGATTCACTGTCACTATTACAGGAAACCAGTTTCACTGTCAGTATTACAGGAAAATAGATTCACTGTCAGCACTACAGGAAACCAGTTTTATTGTCAGTATTATAGGAAACCAGTTTCACTGTCAGCACTACAGGAAAATAGATTCACTGACAGCACTCCAGGAAACCAGTTTCATTGTCAGTATTACAGAAAACCAGTTTCACTGTCAGCACCACAGGAAACCAGTTTCACTGTCAGCAATACAGAAAACCAGATTCACTGTCAGTATTACAGGAAACCAGTGTCAGTCTCAGTATTACAGGAAACCAGTTTCACTGTCAGCATTACAGGAAACCAGTTTCACTCTCAGCATTACAGGAAACCAGTTTCACTGTCAATACTACAGAAAACCAGTTTCACTCTCAACACTACAGAAAACCAGCTGCACTATCAGCACTACAGAAGAACAGTTTCACTGTCAACACTACAGGGCAAGTGACTGAATTTTCTACTTGCCTGCGTTGAGAAACTACTTGCACAAGCCCAAGTAAAAAACTGGTGATGCATTTGAAAAACGGTACATAAATTGTCATAAAGGACATAAATTGGAGATAAATTGTCATTTATGCAATTAAGAATAGAATAGTGCTGTGGACAGTGGTTAATAAGTACGATAGTCAAGTCAGTCGGCTTGATGACAGAAAGGAAACTGGTGTCGTAAATGAAACTGAAATCTACTACTGCAGATCAGAAAAATAATGACTTGCCCTTTCGGGAAACTTCACCTGCCCGATGGAGGAAACTAGGTGCCCCGGGCAACTGAGCAGTCCTTATTGTCCTACCCTGCATCATCATCATCATTATCATCATCAGCAGCAACAGCATCTGTAGAATAATACCGTCATATTGAAATGTGCCTTGCTCCATTTATAATGAATAATACTTGCATATTTCAATATACCTTGTTCAATTGGTAATAATTAATATGGGCATTTTGAAATGATCGATTGATTGATTTTTGGGGTTTTGTGTCCTGGGAGCATCTGACATTGAGATAACAAGTCCTTGTCCTATCCTAATAATGCCGAGCACCAAGCTAGGAAGTGACAAGTATCAATTTTATAAGTCATTGGTTTGACTCGACCGAGGATCGAACTCCCGACCTTCCGCACGGGAGGTCTGCGCTCTACCGATCCGGCCACCGCATCCGGTGTTAGTCGGTGGTGTCGCCTGGCTTCGAAGTCCTTTCATTTTGTTTATGGCCAAAATGGAATGCAAAATGGAATGCAAAATGGAATGCAAAATGGAATGCAAAATGGAATGCAACATGGAATGCAACATGGAATGCAACATGGAATGCAAAATGGAATGCAAAATGGAATGCAAAATGGAATGCAAAATGGAATGCAAAATGGAATGCTGTCAGCGTGACCTTACCGAATCACACTTCAGGAAACTCGGACTGGTATTTTCAAAACACCCTCTTGCATTGTTTATTGTGATCATCGTCACCAGCATCATCATCATCATCAGCAACAGCAACATCATCATCAGCAGCAGCAATACCATCTGTATAATAATACCGCCATATTGAAATGTGCCTCGCTCTATTTGTAATGAATAATACTTGAATATTTCAATAAGCCTTGTTCCATTGGTAATAATTAATATGGGCATATTGGAATCTGCCTCACTTCATCAGTAATAAGTAATACTGACATTTTAAAATACCTCGCTCCGTTGATAATAATTACCATTGGCATATATGCTTTGTTCCATTGGTATTAAATAATGCCCGCATATGGCACGCATGTGGTGAACATAGGCCGATATGTGGGGACTGCTTATTGTGTTTGTCTTCTCTCAGCGAGTGTTGGTTTACAGGTTGCAGGCTGTACCGCGGACCCTCTGAAACCCCAAGGACGACGCATACAGCAGGCATCCATCAAACCAACCCAAAACAACCGTCACGGCCAGCCAGCTGTAAGGTACAACAAGACCAGCACGCACACTGTTATACTCACCACAACTACAATACAGCAGTCAGCCTACAGAGTGAATGTCATATCAGACATGCAACAAGACCAGCACATGCACTGTTATACTCACCACCACTACAATACAGCAGTCAGCCTACAGGGTGAGTGTCATATCAGATGTGCAACAAGACCAGCACGCGCACTGTTATACTCACCACCACTACAATACAGCAGTCAGCATACAAGGTGAATGTCATATCAGACATGCAACAAGACCAGCACATGCACTGTTATACTCACCACCACTACAATACAGCAGTCAGCATACAGGGTGAATGTCATATCAGACATGCAACAAGACCAGCACACGCACTGTTATACTCACCACCACTACAATACAGCCGTCAGCCTACAGGGTGAATGTCATATCAGACATGCAACAAGACCAGCACGCGCACTGTTATACTCACCACCACTATAATACAGCAGTCAGCCTACAGGGTGAGTGTCATATCAGACATGCAACAAGACCAGCACATGCACTGTTATACTCACCACCACTACAATACAGCCGTCAGCCTACAGGGTGAGTGTCATATCAGACATGCAACAAGACCAGCACATGCACTGTTATACTCACCACCACTACAATACAGCAGTCAGCCTACAGGGTGAATGTCATATCAGACATGCAACAAGACCAGCACATGCACTGTTATACTCACCACCACTACAATACAGCCGTCAGCCTACAGGGTGAGTGTCATATCAGACATGCAACAAGACCAGCACGTGCACTGTTATACTCACCACCACTACAATACAGCAGTCAGCCTACAGGGTGAGTGTCATATCAGATGTGCAACAAGACCAGCACGTGCACTGTTATACTCACCACCACTACAATACAGCCGTCAGCCTACAGGGTGAGTGTCATATCAGACATGCAACAAGACCAGCACATGCACTGTTATACTCACCACCACTACAATACAGCCGTCAGCCTACAGGGTGAGTGTCATATCAGACATGCAACAAGACCAGCACGCGCACTGTTATACTGACCACCACTACAATACAGCAGTCAGCATACAAGGTGAATGTCATATCAGACATGCAACAAGACCAGCACATGCACTGTTATACTCACCACCACTACAATACAGCCGTCAGCCTACAGGGTGAGTGTCATATCAGACATGCAACAAGACCAGCATGCGCACTGTTATACTCACCACCACTACAATACAGCAGTCAGCATACAGGGTTAATGTCATATCAGACATGCAACAAGACCAGCATGCGCACTGTTATACTCACCACCACTACAATACAGCAGTCAGCATACAGGGGGAATGTCATATCAGACATGCAACAAGACCAGCACGCACACTGTTATACTCACCACCACTATAATACAGCCATCAGCATACAGGGTGAATGTCATATCAGATGTGCAACAAGACCAGCACGCGCACTGTTATACTCACCACCACTACAATACAGCAGTCAGCCTACAGGGTGAATGTCATATCAGACATGCAACAAGACCAGCACGCGCACTGTTATACTCACCACCACTACAACACAACAGTGAGCCTGCAGGGTGAATGTCATACACGTACTGTCATACTTGCGACAACTATAATACAACAGTCAGCCTACAGGCTGAATGCCATGTCAGACGCACAAGAAGACCGGCCTTTTCATTTGGGGTTCAGAATTTGTTAATTTCCTGTAACTTGTAGTGTAAGCACATGCAAACGATAGACTACATCACGGTTCCAGCGGAGCGGTGCATTGCGGGATGGGTCAGAGCAAAACAACCCCCCCAAAAGCACATGGCACATGCTAATACAATTGGTGCAGCTATGAAATGTGCTAGTTTCAGCTCATCTCAGCTCTTGTTTGAAACATAGAATACTAACTAAAAAAATATATATAATAAATTACGATATCAATCTTTTATCCAGCATTGCATTTACATCAATATAATCAGCACATCTTATGCCATGTGCATTTAGATTTAGAAAGATCTAGGCACTCAGACTAGTGTTAGAGCCATAGCCAGAGTACTCAAAGCATTGTCAATGGCAGTGAGCAATCTCCATACAGAAAAAGTAAAATATTGATAAAACCACACCACCTAGGCACAACCCGCTTGGAACACATATAGAAAACATGTTTAACAAAAAGATTATATTAAATTTATAAGGTTAGGGTTTTGGATTTCTATTAATTTGGAATAAAACTGACATTTTTCAATGCGCATATCGGCAAACTCAATGGCCGTATGCCTTTGCTTTGCTCCCACGGCCGTTTTCAGTGCATACGCAGTCGGAACCGTGATGTAGTCTATTTTGTGGTCACATTTAAAAAGATTTCTGGCTACACCAGCAGCAGCAGATAGTAGTCATAGTAGCAGACAAGAGCAAGCAGACATGAGCAAGCACACATGAGCAAGCAGACAAGAGCTAGCAGTCAAGAGCAAGGACACAAGAACAAGCAGACAAGAGTAAGCAGACAAGAGTAAGCAGACAAGAGCGAGCAGACAAGAACAAGCACACAAGAAAGAACAAGCAGACAAGAGCGAGCAGACATGAGCGAGCAGACAAGAGCGAGCAGACAAGAGCGAGCAGACAAGAGTGAGCAGACATGAGCGAGCAGAGAAGAGCCAGCAGACAAGAGCGAGCAGACATGAGCGAGCAGACATGAGCGAGCAGACAAGAGCGAGCAGACAAGAGCGAGCAGACAAGAGCGAGCAGACACGAGCGAGCAGACAAGAGCGAGCAGACATGAGCGAGCAGACATAAGCGAGCAGACAAGAGCAAGCAGACAAGAGCAAGCAGACAAGAGCAAGCAGTGGACTCCATATATAACACTGGATATAAAGTGCTATGTATATGTGCAATACACAATTTCATATATTTTATGGCATATATCCATTTGTGTATTTAAATATATATGCTTGGTTTGTTGTGTGCGTGTGTAGGTTCTATCACTTATCAAGCCGTGAGTGGGTTCTGCTTTGTTGGTGAGGTTCCTGTCCCTCTCCCACCCAACCCCTCCTACTCACCCTCCCTCTAACCCCCTCTCGCCCCCTAATGGCATCTGGCTGAGTAGAGTGGCCCTTTGAGTGTTACCGCCGTGAGACCCTGGAGACTGCGGCAAAGCAAACATTCCATATGCTACTCACGTGACGCAGAGTCACTTACACTGCACAGGCAATGGGCCCCTGGAGACGCCAACTTCTCGCAGCATTCTCCCCCTCTCTCTCTTTCTCTTTCTCTGTCTCTCTCTTTCTCCCTGTCTCTCTCCCCTTTTCTCTGTCTCTATCTCTTTTTCCCTCTGTCCCGCTCTCCTTTTCTTTCTTTCTCTCTGTCTCTCCCTTTCTCTCTCTCCTTATCTCTCTCTCTTTATCTGTGTCTCTATCTCTTTCTGTCTCTCTCTTTCTCTCTGTCGCTCTATCTCTCTTTCTATCTGTCTCTCTCTCCTTTTCTATGTCGCTCTATCTCTTTTTCTCTCTGTCCCTCTCTCCTTTTCACTCTTACTCTCTGTCTCTATCTCTCTTTCTCTCTGTCTCTCTCTCCTTTTTCTCTCTTTCTCTCTGGCTCTTTCTATCTCTTTCTCTCTGTCTCGCTCTCCTTTTCGCTGTCTCTTTCTCTCTCTCTCATTTATTCTCTCTCCCTGGTTGGCTCGGTGTCAGGGTTCTGTGACGGAGTGGGATATCAGGTCATTTTACTTCTCTTAAAGGGGCTGTCACATTACGGCGTATGGAGCGTATTGAAAACCTACGTACGCCATCGGGTGCCACTTTCGGGTGTGTTTGAGCGTATGAGGAGCGTATGAAGAGCGTATGCGTAGCGTATGTGTAGCGTATGGGAGCGTATGGGAGCGTGCTGTGACATTTTTTGACAGTATGGGCCATACGCCCTCATAGGTCGCGTTTTTTTGAGCATGCACAAAAAAATTTGGACGGACGGATTTATGAAAGCGTATGGCGGCGTATGCATCATAGGCTTCACATACGCCGGCGTGTTGCGGCGTGATGCGTAGCGTATGCGTAGCGTATGCGTAGCGTATGCGTAGCGTATGCGTAGCGTATGCGGCGTATGGCGACGTATATGACGTAAGCCGCTACGCCGCCATACGCTCCCGCCATACGCCGTAATGTGACAGCGCCTTTACATTGGATTTGATCTTGACCTTTGTCCTATAACATGTGCTGGTATTTCCATTAATACCGAATATGTTGGGTTCTTGCCCCCCCCCCCCACCCCCCTAACCCCCTCACCCGGTTTGTCCATTACGCTGTACTGTCCACTGAAGGTTTTGTCCATTCAGCCGGTCTGTCCCTGAGGGTGAGTTGTCCGTTTAACCTGCATAGAGCAGTAAGTTGGCGCATGCTCCAGGGACGACAAATGAGCGTTCCAAAGTCACGTGATGGCGCCGTGATACAGTCAGAAGTATAACCACCGCATTTACAAAGAAATCTCAGTTCATGGAATGCTCGGTCACGTGATACTACGCGGTCACGTGGTACTACTCGGTCACGTGGTACAAACATCACAGACGGTGTCCCCCTCTTACGGCGCTGTGTTAGTCGAGGTCTGTTCGTGCCACCCAGATAATGGACACTGCCAGCCTCAAGCCCCTACCCCTCTCCCCGCCCCGCCCCACGACCAGCACCAGCACCACCAGCACCATCACCACCAGCAACATCACCACCAGCACAGGTTCAGCAAGTGCGCATCGGTTGGTTGGTTGTTGGAGTTTTACGTCCTGGCAACATCTAAGGTCATATCAGGACAGGTATCAATTTGTGACAGTGCGCACTCATTGCCACGTTACAGTGCTGCCCCACTGGGAGACCAGGCCGCCAGCACTATGACCTGATTACCAATCCGGCCATCCCGCCCAGTGTCTAGAACTTAGAAAGAGTGAAGACAGCTGGACCGGTCTGCTGCTCCAGCATCTAGAAGTGTGAAAACAGCTGGACCAGTCTGCTGTTCCAGCATATAGAAGAGTGAAGGCAGCTAGAGCAGTCTGTTGTTCCAGCATCTCGAAGAGTGAAGGCAGCTGGACCAGTCTGTTGTTCCAGCATCTAGAAGAGTGAAGACAGCTGGACCGGTCTGCTGTTCCAGCATCTAGAAGAGTGAAGACACCTGGACCGGTCTGCTGTTCCAGCATCTAGAAGAGTGAAGACAGCTGGACAGGTATCTTGTCTAGAGTATAGAAGAGTGAAGACAGCTGGACCAGTCTGCTGTTCCAGCATCTAGAAGAGTGAAGACAGCTGGACAGGTCTGTTGTTCCAGCATCTAGAAGAGTGAAGACAGCTGGGCCGGTCTGCTGTTCCAGCATCTAGAAGAGTGAAGACAGCTGGACGGTCAGTTGTTCCAGCATCTAGAAGAGTGAAGACAGCTGGACCGGTCTGCTGTTCCAGCATCTAGAAGAGTGAAGACAGCTGGACCGGTCTGTTGTTCCAGCATCTATAAGATTGAAACAGCTGGGCCAGTCAGTTGTTCCAGCCTCTAGAAGAGTGAAGACAGCTGGACCGGTCTGCTGTTCCAGCATCTAGAAGATTGAAACAGCTGGACCGGTCAGTTGTTCCAGCATCTAGAAGAGTGAAGACAGCTGGACCAGTCTGTTGTTCCAGCATCTAGAAGAGTGAAGGCAGCTGGACCAGTCTGTTGTTCCAGCATCTAGAAGAGTGAAGGCAGCTGGACCGATCTGCTGTTCCAGCATCTAGAAGAGTGAAGACAGCTGGACAAGTCTGCTGTTCCAGTATCTAGAAGAGTGAAGACAGCTGGACTGGTCTGCTGTTCCAGCATCTAGAAGAGTGAAGACAGCTGGACCGGTCTGCTGTTCCAGCATCTAGAAGAGTGAAGACAGCTGGACCGGTCTGTTGTTCCAGCATCTAGAAGATTGAAACAACTGGGCCAGTCAGTTGTTCCAGCATCTAGAAGAGTGAAGACAGCTGGACCGGTCTGCTGTTCTAGCATCTAGAAGAGTGAAGACAGCTGGACTGGTCTGCTGTTCCAGCATCTAGAAGAGTAAAGACAGCTGGAGAGGTATGTTGTTCCAGCATCTAGAAGAGTGAAGACAGCTGGACCGGTCTGCTGTTCCAGCATCTAGAAGAGTGAAGACAGCTGGACAGGTATGTTGTTCCAGCATCTAGAAGAGTGAAGACAGCTGGACCAGTCTGCGGTTCCAGCATCTGGAAGAGTGAAGACAGCTGGACCGGTCAGTTGTTCCAGCATCTAGAAGAGTGAAGACAGCTGGACCAGTCTGCTGTTTCAGCATCTAGAAGAGTGAATACAGCTGGACCAGTCAGTTGTTCCAGCATCTAGAAGAGTGAAGACAGCTGGACCGGTCTGTTGTTCCAGCATCTAGAAGATTGAAACAGCTGGACCGGTCTGTTGTTCCCGTGCACAAAGCCCTCAACCTGTATACTACTCACAGCCCACAGTACCCAGGACACCCAGTCCCCGCATATAATACAACCTCAGCCTTCACCAGGAGGGTGGCCGCTTGTCTCGGCGCATGCGCAGTGAATCGCACACCCATAAAAGGAAAAGTGTGTGTTCTTGGTTTACGTACTAGCAATGTCTAAGGTACCGACTTGTGACAGTGTACACTCATGGCAACTTTATAATGCTGCCCCAGTGGGAGTCCAGGCCGCCGCGACCATGACCTGATATCCCACACGGTCACATTATCCTGACACTCAGCTAACCAGTCCTTCTCCTATTCTATTAATGTCGAGTGTAAAGCTAGGAAGCAACAAGTATCAATTTTTAAAGTCATTGGTTTGACTCGGCTGTGATTTGAACTCCCGACCTTCCACATGGGAAGCCTGCGCTCTGCCAATTCGGCCATCGCGTCCGGTCAAGAGGAAAGGTGCAGTGGACACTGCATGGCATTGTCACATGACTGCCTCGACTTCACACTGAGGCACCAGTTGACGATTGGGGTCTCTGACTCTTGAAACACCATCAACCAGTGTTGCAGTGTTGCAGAAGTCGGGTAGGTTCTGGAAGGGTGGTGCGTGCGCAGCGTCCACAGAGCAGCTTCCTGTCTGTGCAGCTGGTAGTTTCCTGTTTGAGCAATCACGTGATACCGAGGTGGTGCAATTGACCAATAAGAAACCAAGGCTTAAACCCCAGTCATACTACGGCTTGCCACCACTGGCGTCCACTTTGCAACCACACCAGACGGGATGGCCGAATGAGTTAGAGTGTCCGTCTCCCGTGTTGGTAGATCGTGGGGTCGTGGGTTCGAACCCAGGTCGAGTCAAACCGAAGACCTAAAAATTGATACTTGTTGCTTCCTAACCTGACGCTCGACATTATTAGGATAGGGCAAGGACTGGTTGGCTCAGTGTCAGGATAATGTGACTGAGTGGGATATCAGGTCATGGTGCTGGCAGCCTGCTCTTCCAGTGGAGCAGCACTATAAAGTCGCCATGAGTGCGCACTGTCACAAGTCGGTACCCATCCTGATATGACCTTAGGTGTTGCTAAGACATAAAACAACAACAACAACCACTTTTCAACCAAAAATGCTGACTGGTCGTCGACCGGCCGCTGACCATTTTGGTCGCAAGGAGGTTTTTGGTGCAGAACCTGCAACCTCCTTGCGACCAAAATGGTTGTGCGGAGGTCGCTGACAGGTCGCCAACCGGTTGTTAACCGATTGCTGATCAATCGCTGACAATTGTTTTTTCCACATTTTTTTGTTTTGCTTTAGTCGCAAGGAGGTCGCCGGCTTTTGGTCGCAAGTGTTCGCCATGAATGCTGAAGGGATGAGGTGGTGTCTATCTAAGTGCAAGGACCTGGCTTCCATATATGCATGTACGCAGGCAGCTGCATATCACCTGACATTAGATATATTTTGTTTATTAAAATATATGATGTTTATAGTGTTTCATTCCATCGCATTTTATTCCATCGCATTTTATGCCATCGCGTTTTATTCCATCGCATTTTATGCCATCGCATTTTATTCCATCGCATGTTATTCCATCGTGTTTTATTCCATCACGTTTTATTCCAACGCGTGTTATTCCATCGCATTTTATTCCATCGCATGTTATTCCATCGCATGTTATTCCATCGTGTTTTATTCCATCACGTTTTATTCCATCGCATGTTATTCCATCGCGTGTTATTCCATCACGTTTCATTCCATTGCGTGTTATTCCATCGTGTTTTATTCCATCGCATTTTATTCCATCGCATTTTATTCCATCGCGTGTTATTCCATCGCGTGTTATTCCATCATGTTTCATTCCATTGCGTGCTATTCCATCGTGTTTTATTCCATCGTGTTTTATTCCATCGTGTTTTATTCCATCGCGTTTTATACCATCTGCGTACCACCTAAAAATCTCAAGCTAGGAACATGAATTGCATATAATTCCCACCAAAGGTGGTGTTCATGTATGTATGTGTACGTATGTGTGTATGTATACGTATGTGTGTATGTATGATGTATGTGTATATATGTATGTGTGTATGGATGTATGTATGCATGTATGTATGCAGGTATGTGTGTATGTATGTATGCATGTATGTATATTATTAGTTAAAGAAAATTAAAGCTAGAGTTCGGAACCAAAAGCTCTCACTGGAGGTGATAACTGTTGGACGCGGGAGAACCCCTACCTCGGAGCAGGCCGGCTGCGCACCAGGCTGCTGTAACTGCCGCATCAAAGCCCGCGCACCGATATGAAAGGCGCGGGTTCGAACCCTAACTGCAACAAGCAAAGTAGTTAAACGGTTAAATCCTAATAATATTCGTATAAATGCTTCTACTACATATATATATATGTGATGTATAACGCATTATATGACTATAGATGCATGGGAAACATATACTTTATATATCTATTCCTCCGTGCCGCATTGGTGGAGTGCCCCCCCCCCTAGCTGTCGGGTTAATTGGTGTGTGGGACCCCCCTCGCGCCACACACACTAGATCATGTGTAGTAAGGTGTGCGGGAAGGGGTCTCTAGAGTCATTAATTAACTTAATGACTCCTGTATAATGAGTCCGAGTATAGCGAAAGGCTCTACGGGATCAGGAAGTAGTCATAGCAATTCTCAGAAAAATCAGTTTCTGCGTGAGATTTGGTAAACTGACCTCCCCTAGGATCGCTATCCGCTTCCCGCGGATCATCATCGACTCCGTAGACGCAGTAAGTAGACTTGGTTACCATGGTAATGGCACTCATTCGGATTATGCACACTTATCGAAGCCCTTCTGACAGATACTGATAAATATTCTGATAAACACACATCTGACATCTGATGTCAGGATTCCGATAAATGCAGCGAAGCATCAGCGTGAAGATCGAATCGGTAAGAGCTCTGGCTGGCTTCGAACCTTGGCTGAGTTAAACCAATGGCTTACAAAATTGGTACTTACCAGTACCTAGCCTGATGCTCTGTACTAATAGGGTAGGGTAATGATTGGTTTGCTTAGTATTAGAATAATATCACTGAGTGGGGTATTGGAGAATCTTTTTTTAATGCACAATTTTTAAATGTTTAATTTTTCAATGTATAAACTATTTCATATGACTGTCCCACTGACAAAAAGACACCTGCTATGTCAGGATAATATTGGTTTGAATGGATACAGAGTTGTCCGTTAAAGATACGCGCTGCTGCGTATCTACTGCATATAGCGGAGGTCGGGGAAAGGGGGACTCAGCATGTAATGATTTCAGAGGACTCCTTTAAAAATGTCTTAAGTAATCCCATAATGCAGCAGTGTGAAGGTAAATTCCCTTAAAGTTGCATAGTCTGATGGCTTTGAGTTTCTGACATTTTCTGATATAAATACATTCAGAGCTGCCAACCATTACGATTTTTGCAGGATCATTACGATTTTCTGTTTTTCATCACGCCATTATGCCTCATTTCTGAAACCTTATGGAAAATCTGTCTTTTTACACTTGTATGTGTATATCATCATCATCATCATCATCATGCTGTCAGTCGCAATGCGACAACGACTGCTTTCATTACTTGACTGCCGCTCTCCATTTAGCTCTCTGCTGTGAGAGTGATGTCCATGTGTCGGTCTTAATGTCTCTCAGCTTCAGGTTTCTCTTGATGGTATCCTTGAACTGGAGACGAGGGTGCCCTCTCTTTCTGTGACCAGAAGACAGTTGAGAGTAGAGTACATTTCATGAAAGCTGCCTGCAAAAGTGTTGAAGTGCTGCTGGCTTTTGCAAGTTACCAGCGGCACTCTCTCGGGGAGCAAATAGAGGTTTCACACCGGCAAGAACATGTCCAGACAGGCGCAAAACTATTTGTCCCTGCAGTGGCTGGTCGGGAGATGTTGGGAGTTCCATACATCAACCGCCCTTGATGCTGCCACAGTGAAATGGTTTTCTGTTCAGGGTTTGCTCCCTTAGCCTTTGGTTCTGTCAAGAACGTGTACCTCAAGGCAGTGGTTTACAACTCTGCAGGGCAGGGGCGTCAAACTCCCTGAGGTATTGCAATACCTGGATATATTTATATAATAAGGGAAACGTGACAACTGGAGCAGGCCTCAAACCCACATTTTTACCATTCAGGGGCTAGGATCCTAACCATTAGGCTAGAAATGTGCTATGTAACCAATATGTCACGATTCACGTGAAAAAGATTACCCTTTCCCATTTTCAAATGTTGGCAGCCATGTACATTAGGTTGATTGTTATTATGTACGTTACTTTATCTTGAAGTCAGTTTTATTTTAAATGGCGAACTTTTGAGATATTTGAAGTGCAGCCATGCACAATTTATTTTGGCTAACAAGTAAAACCCCACACACACCCCCCACACACCACAAAACCCCACACCCCCACCCCAACCCCCAACCCAACCCCCACCCACAAAACCAAACCCTAACATGCTAAAAACTGTTGACACCATATGTTATAGCAGTAACAGATTCTAGTAAATTGCCTCAGTATTCCCTTCTATGTGGTGACAGATGCTTAATAAAAGAGTACCAGTATCTAAGGTAGATATGTATAATCAAATCTAGATAATTGTTTTGGTTTTGAAAAGTTGATGTCTTCATCGGACTATGCAGCTTTAAGCAATCCCATAATGCAGCGGTGCAAAGGTAACTTCCCTTTTACGGTCCATTAACACAGTCCATTTCTGCGCGAGCTTTCCCCTTGCGCGTTATACAACAAGGGTAAGAATTCACAAATAACAGCAGTACCCGTCTTCAATGGACAACTCTGCGTCTATCCAAACCAATGTTGTCCTGACAAACATAAGGTGTCCCGTCACTGGAGGAACAGTCACATGCGTCAAAGAACAGTTTGTACATTGGAACGATCCACACGTGCCAGACTATCGCCGATCACAGGGGTCGCTGAAAACAGGCGCGACTGCCACTAGTGTAACTCCAACTGCATTGTGGGAGACATTTTAAAATGTTGCGATGAACAAAAGAGAGAAAAACGCCCGATCGATTTACTTTGACATTTAAGACTAATGGCATGTGAGGTGGGTGAGGTGGGTGGGTGAGTGGGTGGGGGGTGGGGGTGGGTGGCCAGTACAATGCCACATTTACTTGCGCGCATCAGAGTGAATAATAGACAGTTTCCGCGCTCTGCCACGTCTCCTAAAATGTGTGCTATTTACCGTTTTTTAACGTCATCATATAATGGAAGTTGAAGCCATTAAGGCGGGTACGCTGCATATATGGGGACTTCTTGTACATTGCATGCTTCATCATCACCATCATTATTTAGATATATATGGTTGGTTGTTGGAGTTTTATGTCCTGGCAACATCAAGGGTCATATCAGGACGGGTACCGACTTGTGACAGTGCACACTCATGGTGACTTTATACTGCTAGCCCACCGGCACCATGACCCTAGGAAGCAACAAGTATCAATTTTAAAGTCATTGGTTTGACTCGACCGGGAACCAAACTCCCGACCTTCTGCACGCGAGGCCCGCGCTCTACCGATTAGGCCACCGCGCCCGGTGTATGTATGTATGTATGTGTGTGTGTATGTATGTATGTATGTATCTATGTATCTATGTATATTATGTATGTATGTGTGCATGTGTGTATATGCATGTTTGTATCTATGTGTGAATACATGTGTGTATATGTGTGTAAGTCCCATAGGTGCATTGCAACAAAAGGGTACATCATGCTTAGAGCAGGATTCGAACCAACATGTATGCCACTCCGGGCCAAGCGTCATAACAATTACCCTATTCGGCTGCCTTGTGTAACCTATCTACACACTTTTACCTGTGTACGTAGTATTTAGGTATTTCACCTAGGTAGGTGGCTATAACTAACTACATACGCATTGATGCACATAGGGACTGACTAGGCATATTAATGTCTGATGTGCATCCCTGCCCCTTGTTTAGTTTGTTGTTTGTTTGTTGCTGTCTTACGTCCTAGCAACATATAAGGTCATATCAGGACGGGTACCGACTTGTGACAGTGCGCACTCATGTCAACTTTATAGTGCTGCCCCACTGGGAGACCAGGCCACCAGCACCATGACCTGATATCCCACTCAGTCACATTATACTGACACTGAGCCAACCAGTCCTTGCCCTATCCTAATAATGCCGAGTGCTGACTAGGAAATGACAAGTATAAATTTTTATGTCATTGGTTTGACTCGACATGGGTTCGAACCCATGATCCCATGGTCTAACAACACGGGAGCCGGACGCTCTAACTCATTCGGCCATCCCGTCTTGTTTTGTTTAGAGAACCAGCCCGCTGTGTCACATGACCAGATCAGAGTGAGGCCACCCAGTCACCAGCAGCGGCTTCTTTTACTTGTGATGGGGCTGTCACATTACGACGCTTCTCTCCAACGCACGTCGACGTGTGTCACTTTTGGGCGGAATGTCGGGAGACGTCTGGAAGCGTTACGCGCGCATGAGGCGCGCGTCGGTACATGTCGGTACACCTTGATGGACGTCGACGGTCGGCAAGGAACGGCGGCTCGCATCGTGGCGCGTCGAAAGTTTTATGCTTGCACAAAACTTTCGACGACCGACAACGCGCATCAACACGCGGGTGCCAATATTATGGCGACGTCAGAAGCACGTTGACATCGCTGGAATAATGTTATGCGAACGCTAGGCAGACGCCATACGCATGGGAGGGACATTCCCACACGTTGCGCCAAACAGGTGCATTGTTGTTTTACACTCTAGCAACATCTAAGGTCTTATGAGGACGGCGTGCCAAACCTTTTTGTTTTTTTTCCTCATGCGTCGATATACATTACCACAACGTCGGCCGCATGCTACCAACATGTTGCGCTGATGTCAAACTTTTTCCCAAAATGCCGAAAAGTTGGACGTGTCTCAATGCGTACAACTTATTTTGCGCCGGCACGCCGGTGAGAAGCGTCGTAATGTGACAAGCACCATTAGAATAATAGAAGATTGGCCCACTATATGTGGACGCGAGTTTGTTAGTGTGTCCAGCTCATTTCGGAGTAAATGTCGACAAAGTGACGTTATTTGTGTCCTGTTATTGATTGTTGCTAAACTGGGCAGCCACAGCTCTGACCCAACTGGGTGTTTATTGTTAACATGAAAGGATCAAATCTTCTAAACCAGAACAATTATCTAGATATGATTCTATATATCTAACTTCGATACTGGTGCACTTATTAAACTGCTTAATGCATAGAAAGGAACACTGAGTCAATTTAATAGAACCTGTTATTGCTGAAACCTATAGCGCCAGCATTTTGACGTGCTTGCCAATGTTAATTTTGCATGTGTGCACTTCTTCAAATAACTCTAAAGTTAAAGTTGCATCGACGGATGGTTTTTAGTTTCTGCTATTTTTTCCGAGATAACTATATTAAATTGATTGTCATAAACTACCTTACTTTAGTTTGAAGCGACTTTTGTTTTAAATGACTAAGTTTTTAGATATTTGAAGTGCAAATATGTTGAATTAGTTTAGGCAAGCTTGCCAAAACTCGGACACCATAGGCTTCAGTAGTAACATGTCCTATTATATGTATGCAGTATTCCCATCTATGTGGCAACAACTGTTTAATAAGCGCATCCGTATCTAAGTTAGATATGTAGAATCAATTTGAGATAATTGTTTTGGTTTTGAAAATTTGATGCTTCATCGGACTATGCAGCTTTAAAATAAAAGCTACTTTAAACTAATGTAAGGTAGATTATAACAATCAATTTAATATATTTATCTCAGAAAAAATGACAGAAACTCAAAACTATTGGACTATTCAACTTTAAGTAGGGTAGATTATAACAATCAACCTACC
Organism: Branchipolynoe longqiensis; assembly: GCA_030323885.1. Classification (NCBI taxonomy): domain Eukaryota; kingdom Metazoa; phylum Annelida; class Polychaeta; order Phyllodocida; family Polynoidae; genus Branchipolynoe; species Branchipolynoe longqiensis. The sequence goes on from CM059192.1 coordinate 92,037,932, forward strand.
ATAGTTATCTATATAAAACAAAACCAACAAAAACACTAAAAATCATCAGACTATGGAACTTTAACTCCAGAGTAGGCCCTACCTGTCGCTACTGCTTCAGGGCTGCGTTCCAAAAACCAGACAGCTCTGTACTTTCATTGGCTGGTTCCTAAATGACGCCCGCCTGTGACGTCATTCTCCCTACACAGTTATTCAGGTGGTTCGCAAATAGCCCCGGTTCCCGCTCGGGGGCGGGGCAGCTCTCCCAGCGGATGCTCAGGGTGGCAGACGGCACTGAGCGAGCCGGCGGTGGGGGGAGAGTGTTGGTTGAGTAGCAACAGCGACATGGCCGAGTGGTCAGGTCTCTGCACTCTCCCAGCGTGAGGTCCCGGCCCGGGGCACACCGACCCCACTGTCCTCTGACACCCTACCCTCTACCCGCCCACGTGACCTGCCGACGTGACCTGCTCACGTGACCTGCCCACGTGACCTGCCCACAGGTACTGACCCCGCCCTGACCCCTTCACCCCTGAGTCTGGACAAGACCGATATATACACTACACGATATTTTTCTTCATTTTTGTTTTGTTTCTTTGTTGGGGTTTTCCGTCGGGGCAACATCCAAGGTCATATCAGGACGGGTACCAAACCGATATATACACTGCAGGATATTTGTCTTGATGTTTGTTTTTTTGTTTGGGTTTTACGTCCTGGCAACATCCAATGTCATATCAGGATGGGTACCGACTTGTGACAGCGCACACTCATGGAGACTTCATAGTGCTGCCCCACTGGGAGACCAGACCACCAGCACCATGACTCACTTGGTCATATTATCCTGATACTGAACTAACCAGTCATTGCCCTATCCTAGTAATGCTGAGCGCCAGGCATGAACTGGATTGGTTTAACCCCCAGAGGGCCCTAGCTAGCTATTTGGACAATGTATGAAATCCCGTGTTTCCGGGCCCCTGCATTATATATATGCGGGCGTTTAAATGCTATTGATGGCCGATCCCATTAGGCGGTACACATAGGTTATGGTTACTTTCATTATGTTCACTCATGTTATTAGCTGTACTGCTCAACAAGGCTAGACTGCCCTAATATCCTGTATAAGGCGTAATATCCTGCATAAGGCTTAATATCCTGCATAAGGCATAATATCCTGCATAAGGCGTACGATTCAAAGTTCCCCCTTTTCATATCTGTATTAGATAAATCACATGCTAGAGCTTACCCCATAGTAGATATGACACACGACACAACACGCGATCCGAGTTCAGCACCAGCAGAAGTGTAGATAGATAAGAGAGTGATTGCTTAGTTTTATTCACTTATATATTGTTTTCAGATACATACAACAGTGGATGTAAGAGACCTTTTCATTGCCTATTACACTCATGCACACCAGTCACTCCTCTCCCGCAAGATATCTCCCTAACATAGTTCACCATTGGCTGCTTAAAGGGCGCATTCCATATACGCGTAATGCGAATGCGAATGCGACAAAAAATTGAAACGCCTTGAAACCTATGAGCTACATTCCATACACGCGTAATGCGTAATGCGAATGCGAATGCGTCAGAAATTCATTATCCCGATCGGTCCCTGTAGCGATCGGTGCGTAATGCGTTATGCGTCAAGCTGGATGTGAATAGAAACCTGAGTCTGATGTCTCCATTAGTTTAACACCAGGAGAGGCGACTGAGCATTACGGAACAGCCTCACAGAGGGGTGCTAATTGGAAACACATGGTGAGCTGGGCACCAGGGAGACATAGGGTTAGGGGAAAGCTAAAAATGCTACCATATGCACAGAAATATGAATACTTATCTATAATTTGGTTATAATAAAGGTAGGAACCCCCATGTGACATACAAAAAGTTACATAGATATACATGCAATATTTGGTCACATACAGAGCAGTATGGAGAATAATTGTTTATTTTTATTTTTTAAATATAGCCAGTCGTGCACCACATAACGCATTACGCATTACGCGTATATGGAATGCTGGCATTCGCATAACGTATAACGCGTAACGCATAACGCATTACGCATTACGCATATATGGAATGCGCCCTTTAAGGACTCACCTCCCTCCCACCCAGCTCTGGCTACCAGCTGGCCATCGTGGGATTACCTAACATGACAGATACAGTGTGGCTGGGCAAGATAAGGGGGAGGGATTCTGCTTAAAGGGGCACTGCTTCCCTCTCCCGGAGTGAGCATTATAAAGGGAGTACTGTTTCTTATTTAGCCATCTCGATACTCAATATATACTTAATTGGAGAATTTTACAAATGGACAACATACTTTACACTGTAAATTACAGTGAACTTGGTTTCGCACCTGAAAAGCAACATTGTGATGTCAGGGGATCCTCTCTATAACCCAAATACACAAATAGTAGCCAGAAAAGGATCCACTCGATATTAATGTGGTCATGTTACGTCAGTGTTATCATATTGCAGTGCGTCCGTCTCCTGTTGTGGGAGATCGGGGGTTTCGAACCTATGGATGTTCCGAACCCATGGGTTCGTTGGCTGCAGGACGACACAAACTCAATGGCTATGCGCAATCTTCATACAGAAAAGATGAAATATCTCTAAAACCACACCACCTAGAAACAAACAGCTTGAAACACGTACAGAAAACATGTTTAACAACCAGATTATATTAGATTTATAAGGTCAGGATTCTCCATTTCTATTAATTTTGAATAAAATTGATGTTTTGCACTGCGCGTACCGGCAAACTCAAATCATTGTCAATGGATGTGAGCAATCTTCATACAGAAAAAGTGAAATATCTAAAACCACAGCATATAGAAACAAATCGCTTGGAACACATACAGAAAACATGTTTAACAAACAAATTATATTAAATGTATAAGGTTAGGATTCTGCACTTCTATTAATTTTGAATGAAATTGACGTTTTGCACTGCGCGTACTGGCAAATTCAATGCATTGTCAGTGGCCGTGAGCAATCTTCCTATAGAAAAGGTGAAATGTCTCTAAAACTCCACCACCTAGAAACAAACCGCTTGGAACATACAGAAAACATGTTTAACAAACAGATTATATTAAATTTATTTGGATAGGACTCTGTATTTCTATTAATTTTTAATAAAACTGACGTTTTGCACTGCGCGTACCAGCAAACCCAATGCCAGTGTGGCTTCGTGCTGCAGCCAAGCTGCGCACGCATACATGATGTTTATAAACATTGAAAGGGGTCTATGCAGTCAAACCTCTCTAACCAACCACCTCCACAGATCGACCACTCCCCTATATCGATCACTTTATTTGGGTCCCAAACGATCGTCCCTACAATAACCATTCTAACGATATAAAAAAATCCCTAAACCGACCATCTCCCTAAATGGACCATGTAAAGCCGATTCCATGGTCGGTCGATTTAGAGAGGTTTTACTGTACATATATACTGCCAGATATACGCTATATATATATACGATTTTTGTGTAAATAATCTTGACTTGAAAGAAGTTCGGAAGACCAGTGCTTGAGTGGCGACAAAAGAACTCGGCGAAATATAAACACATTTACCTCCCCCATTATAATACATACCCCTTTCACCTTATTTTCATTGTGTAGGGTAACATTACTTTATTAGGGGAGCAAGGGTTACCATGACAACGCGAGCCCTCAGGTGTGGATGACATCCGGGCACTTCGCGGTGACCTCCTGGGCCCGTGTTCTATATTGACCTCCTGGGCCCCTGTTCTATATATATATATATATATATATATATATATATATATATATTATATATATATATAAACGGGAGGCAAGTGACGATTCAAACCAGACCGGGCCGCGTCGAGCCCCGCAGCAAGGCAGCAGGGGACAGCGGACCACGGCGATTGGACAATATTAGTAGAATCGACACTAATAAATAATAAATACTTCTCCGAGCGTTTATATGTATATAATAGATTATATATAATATATATATATATGAAAGATTCAGGCGCAGAAACAGACGTAGTTCTTTTAGTTCTTTTCTGTCAAATAGAATTTATTGTTTTTAAAGTCTGTCAATTTCGTATTATGGGGATGTTGCATCTTCTGTGAAAAAAAGGATTTGATTATCGGAAAGATGGCGGCTTCAGCTCAATCGTGGTAGTCATGCTTTCATTTCAGCTCGGATGGAGTTTTTCAGTTTTTGCACCTAAACCCTTTATATATATATATGTGTGTGTGTGTGTATGTGTGTGCTGTATAAGCATTATACGAGTATAATTATCATTAAACTGATTACCCTTGAACTGTGCCTCTGCTTGACACCTCACAACTATTGACACTTAACAACTCAGGCGAATGGACAGGCTCTCTGCCTTGCCTGGTGCTGCCACCTGGCCTATTCAGCTGTCACAATTCAGCCTTTTGCCTGTACCACCTTGTAGGAAATAATTATATATTTTATATATATATATATATAATATATATATTATATATATATATATATATATATATATATATATATATGAGACTGTCTCAAAAGGTGCTAACCAATATGGGACAAAACTTTGTCCATTGTAACGATCAACATACTGTCTGATTATGCATTTGCTCAGGATAAACGGATTTGTTTTTTACATGGTGTTTCATAATCCCAATAGAATACATATTGATTTGAAGCAAATGTCCTTGTGTTTTCAGTGTAACCGTTTCTGTGCTGTTTTGTGTCAATCATTACAATGGACCAAAAAAAAAGAGTTATCACCTTTTGAGACAGGCTCATATATCAGCATGTGATAGACAGCAGTGCTTGACCTCCATGTCGTCTGCTCTGAGAGTAGGTGGTTTTTGATATGACTGATGTTCCCGCAGACGACATTTAGTCTTTACGTGCGATTTACTTTGTGAGTACATGTTTAGTTGAAAGACGATTAATCCACCAATACTAAACAACAACAAATATCTTGTGATGTACAGCGGATAATGGTTACCCAACCCGTACCCCCACCCCACCCCCACCCCTACCCCAATCCCAACCCCACCAACACGCCCACCAACACGCCCACACCCACCAACACCCCCATTCAAGCAGACGACAATTTGAAAATGCATCTCTTTCCAGTTGGATCTGTAAGAGGTCGTTAAAACTGACCAGTCAACTACCTGATTCACCCTAGGACGTAAAACCCCAACAAACAAACAAAACCTGGTTCACTAAAGGCCGCGACACATAGCTAAGCAAATTACCAGGCACAGGGTCAAGCCAAGTCAACAACAAACCGAGCAGAATATTTTTGATTAAATCCAATTTCACTGCATTATTGTTTGTTGTTGTTTTGCATCCTAGCAACATCTAAGATGATATCAGGACGGGTACCTACCTACCTACCTGTGACAGTGCACACTCATGGCAACCTTATCGTGCTGCCCTACCGGGAGACCAGGCTGCTGGCACCATGATCCGATATCCCACACAGTCACATTATCCTGACACCGAGCTAACCAGTCCTATCCTATTAATGCCAAGCGTCAGACTCGGTAGTGACAAGTATCAATTTTGTAAATCATTGGCTTGACTCGACCAGGAATCGAAATCCCGATCTTTCACCCGGGAAGCCTGCGCTCTACCGACTCGGCTACGAATCCGGTTTCACTGCATTTAGACTTTTTAAGTTAGTATGACGAGTACACAACGTTTCGACTTGGTGTCCTGGTTATGGGGCTGTCACACTACGACGTAACGACGTCAACGTAGGGAGAACGTGAAGAACGTTGAACTTCTCGGCGTAGTATGCAATTTTGGGCACAAGTTGAACGTGGATGCAGCGTAGTGGACGAGAGAGCAACGTCGGTAAAGCGTAGTGATACCGTCGTTCGACGAGAGAGGTCAACGTAATGACGCTGACGGAACGTTATGAACGTTATTCAATCGTCAGAAGAACGTTACGTGACGTTCGCTACGTCATGATACGTTGAACGTACGTTGAATGCACGTTCTCCTGACGTTCTGCTGACGTTGTCCTGACGTTCCCATTACGCCCCGTGGGCATTTGCACTTGGTTTAATGGGGGTCAACGTAGTGGAACGTAGTTGAACATAGTGAGGAGCGTTGGAATAACGTCCGTTTAACGTCATTGACGTTCGCTGAACGTGAACAGAACGTACGGCAAACGTAAACCCTTACGTTCGACCTACGTCGAAACTTTTGAACATGTCCAAAACCTCGACGTAATTCGACGTAACACGACGTAATGTGACGTAGCTCGACGTCACTCTAACGTCATTATGACGTCATCATAACGTAATCCAACGTACATCAACGTAATGATGAAATATCACCACGTTAGGCTCACGTTGGCTCATTACGTCGTAGTGTGACAGGGGTATTAGTAATCACACAATCACCGGATGCGGTGGTCGAATCGGAACAGTGCAGGTTTCCCGTGTGGAAGGTCGGGAGTTCGATTCCCGGTCGAGTCAAACCAATGGCTTACAAAATTGACACTTCTCGCTACCTAGACTGGCGCTCAGCATTACTAGGATATGGCAAGGACTGGTTAGCTAAGAGTCAGGATAATGTGCCTGATTGGGCTGGTTTGTTGCTTGTTTTATGTCATGGCAACATTTATGGTCATATCAGGATGGGTACCGACTTATGACAGTGTGCACTCATGGTGACTTTATAGTGCTGCCCCACTGGGAGACCAGGCTGTCAGCATCCCACTCACTCACATTATCCTGACACTGATCCAACCAATCATTAGCCATGTTCACACGGGAAAAGTTTAAAGCGATTTAGACAAGGCATATGAATCGATTTAGATGCGCGTTCACACGGACCGAGTTTGAAAGTGTTTCGCATTCACACGGGCAGTGCTTGAGTCGGTTTAAGGCAGAAGTGGATATCTGCGCATGAGCAAGTCCATACTAACCAGCGCCAGTTCGGTTAGTCGACGTCGGCACGAGAGAGTGTGGGTTCGACCTAGATATGTATAGACTGAATCATATTGTTTTGGAACCGTAAAAACTTCTGCTGGGCAGTGAAACCCTAAAAATAAATGATGAAAAAAATATCTGTGCACCTCTAGCCGGTTCATAGACCAAATTATATTATATAGTGTGACATGCTTAATCCGCCTCAAGTAAGTCGGTTGCGTTCACACGGGCGATATAAGTCGAATCATAAAATTTGGTTCATATAAACCACCTACAGAGGTGGTTTATAAAATCCGAATTATATGAGTCGATTCAGGCTTAAACCACCTCAGCTGCGCGTTCACACGCCACATGTGAGCCGAACTATACAAGTCGATTTTTATGATTCGAATTAACTGCCCCGTGTGAACACAGCTATTGCCCGATCCTAATCATGCTGAGAGCCTAGCTAGGAAGCGACAAGTATCACTTTTTAAATCATTGGTTTGACTCGACCAGGGTTCGAACCACCATGAGTGCGCACTGTCACAAGTCAGTACCCGTCCTGATATGACCGTAGATGTTGCCAGGACTTAAAAACCCAAACAAACTAACAAATACACACACACATGCACCGTGTGTTCCGTGTGGTAGGGACGATGGTTAGTTAGTGACGCGCGTCCCTCCGCCCGCCTTTGAACGTTCCAATTGTCCTCCGGTTCAGTGGAAAGTCGTCTGCTTCACAGAAGTTGCGGAGCGTCCTCTGGCGGCGTCCCCGGGGCTACTTTCAGGGCGGGTTTGTTCCTAGGTGCCTTTCGGCGTATCTCTCTCTACCTGTGCGCCGCCGTGTAGCACAACATAATGTTTTTACACCCACAAGCACTTGGCAGTGCTTTAAAAAAAAAAAAAAAAATGTATAAGAAGTTTTTTAATTCGTTAAAAGCCCTCACGATTTTTTTTTGTTAAAGAAGTTTTTTTAATCCGTTAAAAGCCCTCACGATTTTTCGTTGTCTCCAAAAATAATTCCAATAATTTATTTCTGACATATATTCCAGCCTTGATTATTGAATTGAATACATGACTGTTTTGCCCCTTTCATTCACTGTCTCATGTCGTGTATAGAGAAAGAAAAGATCTTGATAAATGTAGACATGATATTAAGATTAGAATCCACCTATATATTACAGTTTTCCTGGTTTTGAGTTTCTACAATGGTTTTTAGTTTCTACAATGTTATTTTTAGATAAATATATTCCGTTGATCGTTATGATGTACGTTATTTTAATTTGAAATCATGCTGATTTCAAATATTGTTTTGTATTTGATAGTAGTGATATATTTTATTTGTTGGGGTGCTTTTTAAGCACCGATTCGAATGAAATCCAAGATGGCAATTTGAGTAAGCAAAGCAGGATGCAGAGTGCCTTATCGTAGAATATATCAGTGAAATAAGTAACTCCGAGTGGCTTAGTTGGTTTATAATGTGTTGTAGAGTTGTAGCACAAACCCCTGCACAAATCCCCAGAACCACTGTCACACCAAGTCTCATGTGAACTGCTGTGACTACACGCCTGATCTCACAAGAACTACCATGACTAGACACAGATCTCGCAATAACCACCATGACTACACACCAGATCTAATGAGAACCAGCATGACTACACACAGATCTCACAAGAACCACCATGACTACACACCAGATCTAACAAGAACCACCATGACTACACACATATCTCACAATAACCACCATGACTACACACAGATCTAACAAGAACCACCATGACTACACACAGATTTAACAAAAACCACTATGACTACAGACCTGATCTCACAAGAACCACCATGACTACACACCAGATCTAACCAGAACCACCATGACTACACACAAATCTCACAATAACCACCATGACTACACACAGATCTAACAAGAACCACCATGACTGCACACAGATTTAACAAGAACCACTATGACTACACACCTGATCTCACAAGAACCACCATGACTACACACAGATCTGATGAGAACCACCATGACTACACACAGATTTAACAAGAACCACTATGACTACACACCAGATCTAACAAGAACCACCATGACTACACACAAATCTCACAATAACCACCATGACTACACACAGATCTAACAAGAACCACCATGACTGCACACAGATTTAACAAGAACCACTATGACTACACACCTGATCTCACAAGAACCACCATGACTACACACAGATCTGATGAGAACCACCATGACTACACACAGATTTAACAAGAACCACTATGACTACACACCAGATGTTACAATAACCACCATGACTACACACAGATATCTCACACCAACCACCATGACTACACACATATCTAACAAGAACCTCCATGACTACACACAGATCTAACAAGAACCACCATGACTACACACAGATCTAACAGGAACCACCATGACTACACACAGATCTAACAGGAACCACCATGACTACACACCACATCTCAGAAGAAGCACTGTGACTATACACCATTTCTCACGAGAACAGCCATGACTACACACAAATCTAATAAGAGCCACCATGACTACACACATCTCACAAGAACCACCATGACTACACCCAGATCTAACGAGAACCACCATGACTACACACCTGATCTCAGAAGAAGCACTGTGACTATACACCATGTCTCACGAGAACAGCCATGACTACACACAGATCTAACAAGAACCACCATGACTACACACAGATCTAACAAGAGCCAGCATGACTACACACCACATCTCAGAAGAAGCATTATGACTATACACAATGTCTCACGAGAACAGCCATGACTACACACATATCTGACAAGAACCACCATGATTACACACAGGTTTAACAAGAACCACCATGACTACACACAGATTTAACAAGAGCCACCATGACTACACACCTGATCTCACAAGAACCACCATGACTACACACAGATTTAACAAGAGCCACCATGACTACACACAGATCTAACAAGAGCCACCATGACTACACACAGATCTAACAAGAGCCACCATGACTACACACAGATCTAACAAGAACAGCCATGACTACACACAGATTTAACAAGAACCACCATGACTACACACAGATTTAACAAGAACCACCATGACTACACACCTGATCTCACAAGAACCACCATGACTACACACAGATCTAACAAGAGCCACCATGACTACACACAGATCTAACAAGAACCACCATGACTACACACAGATCTAACAAGAGCCACCATGACTACACACAGATCTAACAAGAGCCACCATGACTACACACAGATCTAACAAGAACCACCATGACTACACACAGATTTAACAAGAACCACCATGACTACACACAGATTTAACAAGAACCACCATGACTACACACCTGATCTCACAAGAACCACCATGACTACACACAGATTAACAAGACCACCATGACTACACACAGATCTAACAAGAGCCACCATGACTACACACAGATCTAACAAGAGCCACCATGACTACACACAGATCTAACAAGAGCCACCATGACTACACACAGATCTAACAAGAGCCACCATGACTACACACAGATCTAACAAGAACAGCCATGACTACACACAGATTTAACAAGAACCACCATGACTACACACAGATTACAAGACACCATGACTACACACACTAAACCATGACTACACACAGATCTAACAAGAGCCACCATGACTACACACAGATCTAACAAGAACCACCATGACTACACACAGATTTAACAAGAACCACTATGACTACACACAGATCTAACAAGAGCCACCATGACTACACACAGATCTAACAAGAGCTACCATGACTACACACAGGTCTAACAAGAGCCACCATGACTACACACAGATCTAACAAGAACCACCATGACTACACACAGATTTAACAAGAACCACTATGACTACACACCTGATCTCACAAGAACCACCATGACTACACACAGATCTCACAAGAACCACCATGACTACACACCAAGTCTCACAAGAACCACTGTAAATACGCACCAGCTCTCACGATAACCACATTGACTACACACCAAATCTCACAAGAACTGCTGTGTCTATGCACCATTTCTCACAAGAACAGCCATGACTACACACAGATCTAACAAGAACCACCATGACTACACACAGATCTAACAAGAGCCACCATGACTACACACAGATTTAACAAAAACCACTATGACTACAGACCTGATCTCACAAGAACCACCATGACTACACACAGATCTAACAAGAGCCACCATGACTACACACAGATTTAACAAGAACAGCCATGACTACACACAGATCTAACAAGAACCACCATGACTACACACAGATCTAACAAGAGCCACCATGACTACACACAGATCTAACAAGAACAGCCATGACTACACACAGATTTAACAAGAACCACCATGACTACACACAGATCTAACAAGAGCCACCATGACTACACACAGATCTAACAAGAACAGCCATGACTACACACAGATCTCACAATAACCACCATGACTACCCACAGATCTAACAAGAACCACCATGACTACACACAGATCTAACAAGAGCCACCATGACTACACACAGATCTAACAAGAGCCACCATGACTACACACAGATCTAACAAGAACCACCATGACTACACACAGATCTAACAAGAGCCACCATGACTACACACAGATCTAACAAGAACAGCCATGACTACACACAGATTTAACAAAAGCCACCATGACTACGCACCAAGTCTCACGAGAACCACAGTGTACACACCAGATCTCACAAGAACCACCATGACGACACACCACATATAATGAGAACTGCTGTGACCACACACCAAATCCCGCGAGAACCCCCATGACTACACACCAGTTCTCATGAGAACCGCCATGAGAATACACTCACAATACAGATAGCATGTATAGGGTCATTATCATACTCTCATACGTGATTAATTAACCACTCAACAAACAACCATTAATGTACTAAAATGTAATCTCCCGAAATAAAATATGCAACTAAATGTGTCTGTGCTGGTCTAATGACGTTAAATTTGTGGGCGGTCATATTGATTGAACACAATTGGTATAGAATCAAGGGCGCATTCCTTACACGCGGTATGCGGTATGCGAATGCGAATGTGACAAAAAATCGAAACGCCTTGAAGCGTATGGGCTACATTCCTTACACGCGGTATGCGGCATGCGAATGCGAATGCATTTTCCGATCGGTCCATGTAGCGATCGGTGCGGCACGCAGGGTGCGAATAGAAACCTGAGTCTGATATGTCCATTAGTTTAACACCAGGAGAGGTGACTGAGCATTACGGAATGGTCTCACACAGGGGTGAGAAGGGGAAAAATGCTACCAGATCCACAGAAATATGAATACTTATCTATAATTTGGCAATTATAACAAAAAGGACGGTCCTAACATGGCTCAGTTTAGCTTGCTCCGAGGGATGTTAGGATCGTCCCAGATTTTGTTGACCGAAAAGGACGGTCCTAACATGGCTCAGTTTAGGATGTTAGGACCGTCCCAATCGGGAGACTGACGGTTATGGGAAAGCTAAAAATGCTACCATATGCACAGAAATATGAATACTTATCTATAATTTGGTTATAGTAAAGGTAGGAACCCCCATGTGTCGTAGAAAAAAGTACATAGATATAAATGCAATATTTGGTCATATACAGAGCAGTATGGAGAATAATTGTTTATTTTTATTTTTTAAATATAGCCAGTCGTGTGCCGCATACCGCATACCGCGTGTAAGGAATCATGCCATTCGCATACCGCATGCCGCATGCCGCATACCGCGTGTAAGGAATGCCCGCTTCAGTTTATTTATAGCCGGTTTAACGGACATGCGCGGTGGGTGTGTCCCACTGGGCTGTGTACACGTGAGGTGCAGGGCGTTCTCTGTGCTGATTTTACCTTATTTGTGCAGCTGTGCAGTCTATTCGTATGGCGTACTAAGTGAGGACAAGGGCAGCAAACTGACCTTGTTCCACTACATGTACGTGAGATGTGGTACGGTGTGTCTCTATGCCTCGAACACACAGCCCTGAACACAGCGCTCTGAACACACCGCCCCCAAACACACCATCCCAAACACACCACCCTGAACACAATCCTCTGAACACACCGCCCTGAACACAAATCCCCAAATACACTGCCCCAAACACAAAGCCCTGAACACACCGCCCCAAACACACCGCCCTGAACATACTGCCCTGAACATGCCACCCTGAACATACTGCCCCGAACACACTGCCTGGACACACACAGCCGCAAACACACACCGCCCTGAGCACACCGCCCCAAACACACCACCAGGAACAAAAACATGAACACAAATCTCCTAACACAGAACCCCGAACACAAAGCCCGAACACACTGCCTCAAACACAAAGCCCTGCACACACCACCTCGAGCATACTCTCCCAAACACACAACCCCGAACACAGAACCTCGAACACACCACCCCAAACACACAACCCTGAACACACTCCCCCAAACACACAACCCAGAACACACTGCCCCAAGCATCAACCCGAACACACCTCCCCGAACAAACCGCCCTAACACCCCCCCCCCCCCCCCCAAGCAAACCGTCCATTGCACGGCTTAGTAAGGAAGCACATCCTTCATTGCCCGACAGCTCTCCAGTTCATCGTACTGATAATTCGATCGTAGAGTCCCACTTCCCTAATAGTTTGCCAATTAACTTCTCAAAACAAACTTCTCTCAAACCACTTGTCTTGTTTGTAGAACGCTGCCACATGGATATGTTTGAGTAATTACCAATGGTTACTGAGCTTGTGTTGTTCCCGGTTTGACCAGCCTGTTCGTGGCAGGTTTCCGCTACTGTAGCGTTGATTCGTTAGTGACGCGTTGCATGCTGGGTGGAACACCGAGCTCTAAGCGGGAAACCTTAAATACGCCCCGGGGATATCGGACTGACCAGCCCGACTATCAATAACCCCGGCCTGGCCTAGTCATTCTGACATGGACCAAGATCCTACTTTATCAACACGCCTACTTCTCCCACTAGCACCGGCCCTATATCATGGGATATCAACACACCTAACAACACCTGCCCCTACAACACCACCTGTCCCAATATCATGGGATATCAACACACCTAACACCACCTGCCCCTATAACACCACCTGCCCCAATATCATGGGATATCAACACACCTAACACCACCTGCCCCTACAACACCACTTGCCCCTATATCACGGGATATCAACACACCTAACACCACCTGCCCCTACAACACCACCTGCCCCTATAGCACCACCTGCCCCAATATCATGGGATATCAACACACCTAACACCACCTGCCCCTACACCACCACCTATCCCAATATCATGGGTTATCAACACACCTAACACCACCTGCCTCAACACCACCACCTGTCCCAATATCATGGGATATAAACACCTAACACCACCTGTTCCCAACACCACCACCTGCCCCAATACCCCAACATTTCCAACACCACCACCCACTCCCAACACCACCATCGGGCTCTTCCACCACCACCTGCCAAGCAACACCATCTCCTCCCAATATCAACACCGACTCTTACACCAACTTCTCCAACACCACCTTCTCTAACACCATCACCTACTCATACACTACTCCTTCAACACCACCACATTCCCTAACACCACAACCTTCCCCAACACCACGACCTCCTACACCACCTGACCCAACAACAACACCTCTTTCAAAACCACCATCTCCAACACCACCACCTCCTAAATTTTCAACACCACCTCTTCCCAACACTCCCACCTTCCTCACCACCACCTGCCCCAACACCTCCAACACCACCACCTTCTCCCAACACCAACAGCTGACCCATCGCCACCTTCTCCAACACCAACACCTTCTCCAACACCACCACTTCCTGCACCACGACCTCCAACACCACCACCTTCTCCAACACCAACTCCTTCTCCAACACCACCACTTCCGACACCACCACCTCCAACACCACCACCTGCCCCTACACCACCTTCTTCAACACCAACACCTTCTCCAACACCAACACTTCCTACACCACCACCTCCAACACCTCCAACACCTCCACCTGCCCCATCACCACCTTCTCCAACACCAACACCTGCAACACCAATACCACCTCCAACACCACCTCCTGCCCCTACACCACCTTCTCCAACACCACCACTTCCTACACCACCACCTGCTGCCAACCCCTGAGCTAATTGCGAGTTGCTCGGTAACTGATCACCGTGTACATACACCTTGTCCGAGTCGCTCTGCCCGCTCCGTCTGTTCCCGTCTCTCCGCCATGTTTCTCATGTGGCTCACCGACCAGCAGCCGGCCCCCCTCTTGGCGGCCCGTCTCGATGAGCCTTCGGTGAGCCGGGTCACAGAGGAAGGAGGTCCCAGGGTGGACCCTATTCTTAGCTCGGTTTCTCCTCCACACGGCGACCATGAGCTGCTCCATCTAGCAGCCCATCTGTACGGGTGTGGGTGTGGTGTGAGGTGCCATCAAGGGGCTTTATGTGTGTGTGTGTGGGGGGGGGGGGGAGTGGGGGGGGGGGAATGGGGAAACTGCATCATATTTGGTCTAAATCTGTTTGGCGGGAGTGCTAGGTTTTTAGCAACATATAAGATCATATCAGGACAGGTTTGTTTTGTTTGTTGTTTTACGTCCTATCAACACCTAAGGTCATTTCAGGACGGGTACCGACTTGTGAAGTGCACACTTATGCTGACTTTATAGTGCTGCCCCACTGGGAGACCAGGCTGCCAGTACCATGACCTGATATCCCACTCAGTCACTTTCTCCTGACACTGAGCCAACCAGTCCTTGCCCTATCCTAATAATGCCGAGCGCCTGGCTAGGAAGTGACAAGAATCAATTTTTATGTCATTAGTGTGACTCGACCAGGGTTCAAACCCACAAACCCATGGGTTCGGATCCCTCGATCTCCCAAAACAGGAGATGGACGCTTAACTCATTCGGCCATCCCGATTGGTCATATCAGGACACGGTACTGATTATTTTTTTATTTTTTCTTTTTTTTTTATTGAGGCTGTATTTATACTGTCCATAGCATATAAGCCCGGGTACCCAGGCTTGTTTTCAATGCTGGCCAGTTGTAGTATTGGTGTTATCTTACCACACAGTAGCTGCTGATAAGGTATCTGATTGCCTGCATTTCAGTAGCAGATAGATAATTGGTTGGTATGGTTAGTAGCCTATGTTAGGTTTTTTTAAATTCTCTTGGCATATATGTTTTTTTTTCTACTCTTATTACTAGACTAGCCTACTCCTATTTACATATCATAGGCTTGTAGGTAGCTGTGTGGTGTCTTATCTGGCTACTTTTGGCATGGTTACCATCCATTGGGCGTCCCGCTGGTGGGCTGTGACATATCACATGGCCCTTTGCAGTGCAGCTTAGTGGGGGTTTCCTAGTCTTATTTTGCACAGATATTTTTTGTAAGTTTTTAGGGCAGGAATTAGCCGTTCCTTTGCCGTTTGGGCATTCCACACCTTGGCAGCCATTTCCAGCATGCTTCTCTCATGAGCTTTTATTTGGCTTCTGATCTGCTTTAGTAGTGTCACATTATTTGCTCTACTAGCTCTTTGTGGTTTTGTTAGGAGTTTATTGTTTTGACTAAAGCTATATGCTAATGTTTTCAAATGAATTATTCTCCTATTTTCTAGTAATTTCACTTTGATTTTTTTGTGTATGTCATAGGTGGGGTGCAGCTTGTCTACTCTTAGACAGATTTTTAGGGCTCTGTTCTGCAGTATTTGCAGTTTTTTTAGTAGTTCTTTTCTTGCACCCATTTGGTTTACATCTCCATAGTCAAAATAGGGGAGCTTAATTTTGTGTCTACATCTGTTTGTCGGAGGTGCTAGGTTCTAGCAACATGTAAGGTCATGTCAGGACAGGTACTTGTTAATTTTATGTCTAAATCTGTTTAGGTACTGACTTGTGACAGTGCGCTCTCATGGCAAACTTTGTAATGTATTCTACTGGGAACTTTGTAATGTATTCTACTGGGAGACCAGGCCACCAGCATACTCTTCTCATATGCTACTCAGTCACATTATCCTGTTACTGAGTTAAATATTTGGTTATGCATCAGTGATATTTACTGATAATATACGACACTGATAGGAGATGACATTTGATGTCAGCAGGCGATATTTAGCGACATCAGATAAGAATGGTGACAGCCGCCGATATTTGGTGAGAGGCAACCACAAGTTGGTGAAAACAGCCGATATTTGGTGACAACAGCCAATATTTTGTGATAGCAGCTAATAGTTTATTGACAGCAGACGATATTTGGTGATAGCAGCCAATATTTGGTGACAGCAACCGATGTTTGGTGACAGCAGCCAATAGTTGGTAATAACAGCCAATATTTGGTGACAGCAGCCGATATTTGGTGACATCAGCCAATATTTGGTGATAGCAGCCAATAGTCTATTGACAGCAGACGATATTTGGTGACAGCAGCCGATATTTGGTGACATCAACCGATATTTGGTGACAGCAGCCAATAGTTGGTGACAGCAGATGATGTTTGGTGAGTAGCAGCCGATATTTGGTAACAGCAGCTAATACATGGTGACAGCATCCAATAGTTGATGACAGCAGACGATATACAATGGTATTTAGTCATAGTGGCCACTTTTTAATATCAACAGACGACATTTAGTGACAGCAAATGACATCAGAGAAGTCGCTGTTTGGTGTGGTTCTGAACTCGGGGGGGGGGGATAGGCGGAGGATCCTCTGTATTGATCTTCCTGGGGTAATTGACATATGTTCTATACACATGGGCTTGTTACTGGTCAAAGCCTCTTTGGATTTATAAAGTATGGATTTACTTATCTCAGGAATGAAAGATTTCAGCAATTTCGCGGATTTCCATGATTTTTGGTATTCACCGATTAACGTTCCCAAAATATCAATATGACAGCCCCGTCCTGATATAACCATGCATGTTGCTAGGATGCAAAGCCCCAACAAACCATATATGACAGCAATTGGTTAGTTCAAATCCCGTTCTTAAATAACCTTAGATGTTGGTAGAACATAAAACCCAAAGAAGAAAGTTGGGCATGAGTGATAATATAGTCACAACAAGCAGAGTTACCTGACTTCTTTTTCCATGATTCCCTGACAATCTAATCCTATGGGGGGGAAATCCGCGTTTTCACGGAAATTTGCCATTGGCGCCAAAGTCTCGGCCTGATTTCCGCAACATATAAGGTCATATCAGGGCAGGTTTATTTTGTGTTGTTTGTTGTTTATGTCCTGGCAACATCTAAGGTCATATCAGGACGGGTACCGACTTGTGACAGTGCACACTCATGGTGACTTTATAGTGCTGCCCCACTAAGAAATCAGGCCACCGCCCGCATGACCACATTATCCTGACACTGAGCTAGCCAGTCCTTGCCCTATCCTAACAATGCTGAGCGCCAGGCTAGGAAGTGACAAGTATCAATTTTGTAAGTCATTGGTTTGACTCGACCTGGAACCGAACTACCGATATCCCACACGCGAGGCCCACGCTCTACTTGATTCGGCCACCGCCCCCGGTCACAAATACTGAAAAGCTTAATAAAATAAGAAAAACTGACCATCGAAGAGTAATTCTGAATCTAGTAAGATCTAAATCTACAGTGTTCTAGCTGGCACTGACTGGAAAACTCTCTCTTTATAAAAACTTCAAAGGTACTATTAGATTTGGTATTCTGTTCTATATTCATCTAGTTTTGTGTAGGCTTCTGTTGTTTTGTGTGCTAGTTAATAATGCATTAAGCTAGGATTTCTTACATGCGGTATGCGGCATGCGAATGCGGCATGCGAATGGGTTGATTCCACCCACGTGGCATGCAGGATGAAGCGATTTGGTTTGACTTGTACACAGTAACAACTTTAAAAAGTCCATATTTTCTTTAATATTAGCGCGATTTTCACAAATGAAGTGTCATTTTATTTTAAATTCAATATACTAACAGGTGAAATCCATTAAATCAAGCTCAACAGTATTTTTGCGAATTACTGAATGTCGTATATGCGGTGTAGATACCCAATGTGATAGGGGAAACCTCCCCCGCCGTTAAGTGAAACCCCACACCCTGCCTTATCAGGCTTTCCCCTTGCGTTTCAGCATTCACATGCCGCACCGATGGCTACAGGGACCGATTCAGTTGCCGCATTCGCATTTGCATTCGCATTCGCATTCGGAGGCATGGAAGCACCCCTATTCACTTAGATGCTTTTCCATTTTTTTCCGCATTCGCATTCGCATGACGCATACCACGTGTAAGGAATGCTAGCTTAAGTTCTGAAGTCAGCCCCACAACACTAGTTCTTGCCATGCCGTCAGATTGCGGGGTGTTGGTGGGGGAAATAGTCTACTAACGTGAAATATTGATTTGTTAGTGAAAAGCCGCCATTCCTCGGCGAATTCTTGTATCACGCAACATCAGCGAGTTATCACTAAAATAATAGTACTATTACACATTGTTATTTAATCTCTGCACTTTGACTTAGATTTCTGTTTCATTAAATTCTCATATTTCCACATGTCAAACCCCACTCATTTTAACTCATAACTAAAGTTGCATCATGTTGTGTTTTTGAGCTTCTGCCATCTTTTAAACAAATTTGTGATCGTATAATCCGATGGTTTTGAATTTCTGCCAAATTTGTTAGAAAGATAAACATATTAAACTTGCATAGTCAGCCATTTTTTGTGTGTTGGGGGGATACAAATATGTTGGGTTATTTTTTTTATCATCTATATTTCTTACCAAAAAAACTTGTTATATTATATGTGGCAAACTTTGACAAATATTTAAAGTAAACACAAGCCAAATTAATTTTGGCGTGTACATATGACTTCTGGCACTCTAGGCTTCAACAGCGACAAGTTATAGTATTAAGTTATACTGAATTGATACGACATATGCCTCGGTCACAAATGCTGCGGTCGCCAAACGGTGCTACGCTCTGTGGTGTGGCTTGCAGTTTATGCAAATGTTACGGTGTTACGGTCTGCGGTTTATCTATTCACAAATCGTACGGTCACCGCAAGGCATAGGTCACCATACGGCGCCTTACATATATTTTTTTCACTGCTTAGCCACCGATAAGACATTTAAAAGACTTTTTAAGACATTTTTGTATTCACAATTTCTATACAAACATATAATTCTGTTAACATTAAGAAATTGGGGGGATTCCGGCGGAATTCCGGCCTGCGGAGTTGCGATTTTATAAAGTTAAGATAAGTTTGACTTAAAATAACCACAACTGCTTGCGGCGAGCAAAAAACTGTATGGTCACTGTCTGGTGACCGTAACCCACCGTATGGTCGGCGTACGGTCTGGCCGATGCGGCGACTTATGGTAGCCGCAAGAATGCCGTAACGCATTTGTGACCAAGCCTTTAGCAGTCCCTTCTAATTCTGTGCAGGAACAAATGCTCAATAAGCGCACCACTATCTAAACTGGGAATGTAGAATCAAATTTAGATCGGTGTTTTTAATTTAGAAAATGTGATGCTTTCATTGGATTATGCAACTTTAAGTTGATCACTGCAATGTACTCTCCTTTAGTTTAAAGTAACTTTACAGATATTTGAACTGAAAACATTCAAAATTAATTTTGGTGTGCACACCGAAATGCTGAACATAAATAAAGCTTTGTTTCCCTGTCTTCAAGCAAGGCAGAGGACCATTATTTGTTTGTGGTTTTACTTCCTGGTAACATTCAAGGCTATCTCATGGTACAGAGCACCAAATTGCAATAAATGCTTAGTGAGTGCCCCAGTATCTAGGCTGGATATGTTATGATGAAATCTAGGGAGGTGTCTTGGTTTAGACAAATTGATGATTTCATCAGATTATGCAGCTTTAAGATGTCTTGTTCTCAGATTCTGTCGGTTGGAAACCATTCATGTTGCACGCGCCATGTTTCCCGCGTTATGCTTAACTGTGTTTTATCAAAGTATATTTGTTGGTTGTTTACTTGTTGGAGTCTTATGTCCTGGCAACATCTAAGGTCATATCAGGACGACACAATCATGGCCACTTTAATTATAGTGCTGCCCCACTGGAATATCAAGCTGGTGGCACCATGACCTGAGTTCCCACTCTGTCACATTATCCTGATAGTGAGCTAACCAGTCCTTGCCCTATCCTAGTAATGCTGAGCACCAGGATAGGTAGCGACACATATCAATTTTGTAAGTCATTGGTTTGACTCGACTGGTGATGAAAATTCCCAACCTTCCGCACGGGAAGCCTGCGCTCTACCGATTCGGCCACCACATCCCATATGATAAAGTACCAAAATGAATGCAGTCTGACAATTGCCGTTCAATAGTTGGTTGGTTGTTGGAGTTTTACGTCCTGGCAACATCTAAGGTAATATCAGGACGGGACACGTTTGTTTGTTTGTTGTTTCACGTCCTATCAACATCTAAGGTGATATCAAGACAGGTACCGACTTGTGACAGTGGATACTCATGGCGACTTTATAGTGCTGCCCCACTAGGAGGCCAGGCCACAAGCACCATGACCTGATATCTCACTCAGTAACATTATCCTGACACTCAGCCAACCAGTCCTTGCCCTATCCTAATAATGCTGAGCACCTGGCTAGGAAGGGACAAGTATCAATTTTTAAGTCATTGGTTTTGACTCGACCAGAGTTTGAACCCACAAACCCATGGGTTCGGATCCACCGATCTCCCAAATCAAGAGACGGAGGCTCAACTCATTCGGCCATCCCTTCTGGTACAGTGGTAGGACGGGACCCGTTCAATAGTCAATGTGGAACTAGCCAGGCGGTGTGACATTTCCTGATCAGGCGCACTGGCGAGCTGTATGTAGCCTGCTGGCAGCAGTGTGCTTGGACACTGGCCATGTCTAAATGTGAGTCGACTACATGCACTGCGCAGTAGGCGCGGTCATACTACGCAGTAACCAGGGAAACGACAATTAGGTCACAAGCCACGGCGCCTGCCAATACTGGGCCACGTTCATGGTACGCCTCCGAGTCGACTCTGACTCTGAGACGTTTTTTTGGCCTATTTGCATTCAGAGTACGCCTCCGAGTCGTCTCCGAGAAGTCTGTCTCCCTTTTCAGACAGGAGACAAAAAGCGCCTCGAAAATGGCCGCCAAAATCAGTGGTTTCAGCCAATCAGAGCTCTTCTTTTCCATTGCAAATGATTGCTCCCCATGAGGGCTGCTATTTTCGAGGCGACCAACAGCTTAAAGTCGTTCAGACTAGCATGAGGTCGAGAATTTCTTCGAGGCGCCTCGGAGGCGTACCTTGAATGCGGCCCAGGTATTCCGAGTTCCGCTGGTCCCTCAGGAAGGGCTGAAGTTGGGACCCAGCACGCCAGGTCACAGCTTCAACTTAATGCGGGAAGTTGGGGTTGGTCCGGTGATGCGGATTCCGAGGGACACCAGTTTGCCAGGGACACTTCCATTCAAATGCATTGTTAACAGCCGTGAGCAAATCTTCATACAGAAGAAGTCAAATATCTCCCAAATTACACCATCTAGAAACAAATCGCTTGGTACACATATAGAAAACATCTTTACCATAAAGACTATATTAAATTTATAAGGTTATGTTCTTGAATTCTATTAATTTTGAATAAAACTAACATTTTGCACTGCGCGTACCGTCAAACTCAAGGCATTGTCAATGGTCGTGAGCAATGTTCATACAGAAAATACAGAAGAAGTCAAATATCTCTCAAATTACACCATCTAGAAACAAATCGTTTGGTACACATATAGAAAACATCTTTACCAAAAACATTATATTAAATTTATAAGGTTAGTGACGATGCTGTTCGATTTTGACGCATGTGCAGAAGTGATGTGTCCCTCGCAAACTGGTGTCCCTGGGAAACCGCAACACCGGCTTAATGTCCTATTCATCACTATAGGTTCATGTCTTTAATCTCAGTTTGTACCACCGGCCGCTGTGGCTGAATCGGTAGAGCGCAGACTTCCCTTGTGGGAGATTGGGAGTTCAATTCCCTGTCGAATCAAACCATTGACTTCAAACTTGATACTTGTCGCTTCCTACCTTGGCGCTCTGCATTAATAGGATAAGGAAAAGACTGGTTAGTGTAAAGCCCTGTTCACACACACAACTTTAGGCCGAACTAGATAAGGCGAACTAGATGAGGCGAACTAGGTGTGAAAGTGTGTCCTGTCCACACATGCAGTACTTGGGGCGGTTTAAGGCGGAAATCGATATCTGGCATGAGCACATCCATACTAACCAGCACCAGTTTCGGTTAGTCAACATCACAGGCATGCGCAGTCGAGCACTGAGTTTGTTGATTTTCCGGTCGATCAAAAGCACATATTATATAATTTGGTCTATGATAGAGCTAGCTGTGCACAGATATTTTTTTCATCATTTATTTTTAGGTTTTCACTGCCCAGCAGAAGTTTTGACCGTTCCAAAACAATACGATTCAGTCGATACAGATCTAGGTCGAACCCACACACTCTCGTGTGACGTGCTTAAGCCGCCTCAAGTAAACCGCTACCGGGCCGACTTAAGCTAGTTCGAGGCGGTCTACTTGAGGCGAACAAGATGAGTCGACTTGGCCCTAATTCGCTTCAGCGTCGCGTCCACATGGCCAATGTGAGTCAAACTAGATAAAGCGAACTACTTGAGGCGACTTAACGCCCGTGTGTGAACAGGGCTTATATGTGACTTGAGTGGGATATCGGGTAATGGTGCTGGCAGCCTGATTTCCCAGTGGGGAAGCATTATAAAGTCACCATGAGTGCACACTGTCACAAGTCGGTACGCATCCTGATATGACCTTAGATGTTGCCAGGACGTAAAACTCCAACAACCAACCACTTTGTACCGATAATCATATGCCTCCTGATGATCAATCTGGGTAAGGAGTATTGCCGTATATTTGTTTCGATTGTAGACTGCAGTGAAACTTTTTTTACATTAGATAAATACAACTTTGGTGTACCCTGGTGTATAATGTGTATTCAACACCTGCACACACTTCCCGGCGTGTAGGCTGTAGCTATGACGTCATTACCCCCTGAGGGACCAGCGGAACTCAGAATACTCGTAATAGTTTCACACGGGGTGGGGGGGGGGGGGGCGAGGGCGGTAAAAAAAGAGAATTAACACCAGGGCATACCCATGAACTATACTCATAGCAGGGTCCGTACGGGGCCTGGAAAATCTTGAAAAGTCTTTAACTTCATTTGCCCCATGTCAAGGCCTTGCAAGACCTTGAATTTAACCTATTTTGGGTAATTAGTCTTGACAAGCCTTGAATTCCATTAAACTGTCCCCACTGATCTAAAATTAGTCCGAAATCGCCATTCGGCATTGTTTTTTCTACCTGAAATCCAAATGAAAATAGTCTTGAATTCCTATCAAAAGCAGCTGTGAAAAGCCTTGAAATAGCCTTGAATTCTATATCTTCACATGTGTCCGGATCCTGTCATAGGCAAAGCAGGAGATGTCTTATGTATAACTAGTGTAGTGTAGTGCCATAACCATACCTTGCAAATTAGAAACAAAATGGGACCCAGTTTGCGTGATGAAATAAATTGCCTTGTGACTTATTGTGCATGGATGAAGGATGTGGTGGTGCAGACTCCGATGAAGGATATGTGGTGTAGACTCCGCAGCACTATCAGCGTATACTACTAATAAATGCTCCAAATGCCGCATCACTATCAGCGTACAGTACTAATAAATGCTCCAAACGCTGCATCACTATCAGCATACACTACTAATAAATGCTCCAAACGCTGATTCACTATCAGTGTACACTACTAATAATTGCTCCAAATGCCGCATCACTATCAGCGTACACTACTAATAAATGCTTCAAAAGCTGCATCACTATCAGCGTACACTACTAATAAATGCTCCAAACGCCGCATCACTATCAGTGTACACTACTAATAATTGCTCCAAACGCTGCATCACTATCAGTGTACACTACTAATAAATGCTTCAAACGCTGCATCACTATCAGCATACACTACTAATAAATGCTCCAAATGCTGCATCACTATCAGCATACACTACTAATAAATGCTCCAAATGCCGCATCACTATCAGCGTACACTACTAATAAATGCTCCAAATGCTGCATCACTATCAGTGTACACTACTAATAAATGCTCCAAATGCTGCATCACTATCAGCATACACTACTAATACATGCTTCAAACGGCACAGGACTATCACAGTATCAGCGTATACCAATATATATGAAACCCGACTTCTGGGAATTTTCCGCGATTCCCTGACAATGCTAAACCTATGGGAGAATATCAGCATTTCCGCTTTTTTTCCCCGGAGACCACTTTCATCCCTGATTGTGATAAACAAATAAAACAATTTCTACACACACACAAACAAAGAGTGGTGGTGAAGGTAAAATTATCATAATTTGAACAGATCTGGGTCAAATCTAACGCGCGTGCGCCTTCGGTATCGGCGGATCTATGTCAATGCACTGTGGCATTGATTTCTGTACTATATTTACTTGTTTGAAATTTAATTTTTTTTAAATAAATAGTCAGATATGCTTAACCACTGTCTGACCCCCCAATAGCCGATGTTTACTTTTTGTGCTGGGGGCTCGTAAAACAAACAAACAAACAAACAAAAACTGGTGCATGGAAGTCATATCAGTTAAAAAGCTGTTATGATCATGATTGCATTCTGGGATATGCAAATGGGCTGTACATATGGTAGCGATAAGGAAAGCGATTGCTATCTTAATTTAAAATAAGTCTGAACAATCTATAAATCATGGCCTGAATGAGAATGCATACTACCTCTACGTCTACTTGCCGTATTGATTGGCTTAATGCCGTTGGACGCTGTAGCAGTGTGAGGGGGTTGGCTGGCTGGGCAACGCGCGGGGTAAAATACTGCTGAAATATGCAATGTACGCGTGGATTAAAGCTGCAAAGTCCGATGAAATATCAAATTGTCAAAACCAAACCAATTATCTAGATTTGATTGTACATATCTAACTTAGATACTGATGCACTTACTAAAGCCCCAGTCACACATACCCGGATCAGGGGCCGGACGAGCCCCGGACCGCCATCCGGAGTGGTCCGGGGCAATCCGGGGTGATCCATGGCTCGTCCGTGGCTCGTCCGTGCCGACACCCCCTGATCCGGCCTGATCCATGGCTCGTCCGGCGCCATCCGGGCTCAGCCCCGGATGTTTTAAAATGCTTAAAACATCTGGGGCAGTCCGGGGGATTTTGTGATCCGGGCTCAATCTGGCCTGATCCGGGGGTGGTCCGGGGGTGGTCTGGGTATTTCAGGGGTGGACCGGGCCTGTCCGGGGGTGGTCCGGGGTCATTTTGAGCTACGGTTTGACCCGGACCATCCTCGGACTATCCAGGACTACCCCCGGCCTAGCCACGGACCACTCACGGACCTCCCCCGTAAGACAGGGGGTGATCCAGGATAGTCCGGGGATGATCCGGTATAGTCCGGGGGTGGTCGGGCCTCATCCGGGGCCAGTCCGGCCCAGTCCAGGGGCAGTCATGGGGTGGTACGGGGCGGTCCGGGGCTCGTCCGGGGCTCGTCCGGGAAAGTGTGACTGCGAGGCAAAAATTGACGAAAACAGTGATTTTATCTGTGGCTGTCCGGGACAGTCCGGTCCGTTGGTCCGTGGGTGGTCCGGCTCAAAATCCGGGGTTCGTCCGGCTATGTGTGACTGGGGCTCAAGCATTTGTTTCTGCGTGGAGGGCAATACTGAGTCAATTTAACAGAACCTGTTACTGCAGAAGTCCATGGTGTCAGAGTTTTGGCAAGCTTGCTAAAACTAATTTCCCATGTTTGCACCCAAAATATCTCAAAAGTTTACCATTTAAAATAAAAGTAACTTTGAACTAATGTAAAGTAGATACTAGTGATCGATCTAATATATTTATCTCAGAAAAAATACTGAAATTTAAAACCATCGGACAATGCAATTTTAATCCTGCCCGATGTGCACCTAAAATATGCCGTGGGCTTCTAGTTGTTATGACCGCGTGTTTTAAGTAGATTACAAATGGGACCTGTTGGGCGCCGAGGCTTGGGGCAGTCTTTAGTCGGGGCATACTCCGGGCTGGATGGTGAGGGGGGAGTGTGTGGGAGTGGGAGGGGAGTGTGGGTGGGGGTGGGGGTGGGAGGGAGGGGAACATGCTGTGGACAAATGGAAAATAGAGAGTGGCTTGCACCGGGCATGCGTCCAGAGAGAGAGAGAGAGAGAGTGTGTGTGTGTGTGTGTGTGTGTGTGTGTTTGTGTGTGTTTGGGGGGGGGGGGGGGGGGGTATCACCAGAGTGTTGCTTAGTACTAATCTATAATTATAAATGTCCACGTACCAGACACATACAAACCTGTCTGCACCACAGTGTTCCTTAGTACTGTAACACTGGAATACCAGGCCACCAGCACCATGACCTGATATCCCACTCAGTCACATTATCCTGACACTGAGCCATCCAGTCCTTGCCCTATCATAATCATGCCGAGCGCCAGGCTAGGAAGCAACATGTATTAATTTTTAAGTCATTGGTTTGACTCGACCAGCGTTCGAACCCACGATCTACCAACACGGGAGACGGACGCTTGAACTCATTCGGCCATCCCGTCTGGTCCAACTGTATGTGTACCAGACACACACACACACACCTGTCTGTATCAGTGTATTACTTAGTGCTGTAACTATAACTGTATGTGTACCAGACCCACACAAACCTGTCTGTATCAGTGTGTTACTTAGTACTGTAACTATAACTGTACGTGTACCAGACTCACACAAACCTGTCTGTACCACTGTGTTACTTAGTACTGTAACTATAACTGTACGTGTACCAGACTCACACAAACCTGTCTGTACCACAGTGTTACTTAGTACTGTAACTATAACTGTACGTGTACCAGACTCACACAAACATGTCTGTATCAGTGTGTTACTTAGTACTGTAACTATAACTGTATGTGCACCAGACTCACACAAACCTGTATGTATCAGTGTGTTACTTAGTACTGTAACTATAACTGTATGTGTACCAGACTCACACAAACCTGTCTGTACCACTGTGTTACTTAGTACTGTAACTATAACTGTATGCATACCAGACTCACACAAACCTGTCTGTACCACTATGTTACTTAGTACTGTAACTATAACTGTATGTGTACCAGACACACACAAACCTGTATGTACCACAGTGTTACTTAGTACTGTAACTATAACTGTACGTGTACCAGACACACACAAACCTGTATGTACCACAGTGTTACTTAGTACTGTAACTATAACTGTATGTGTACCAGACACACACAAACATGTATGTACCACAGTGTTACTTAGTATTGTAACTATAACTGTATGTGTACCAGACTCACACAAACCTGTCTGTACCACTGTGTTACTTAGTACTGTAACTATAACTGTATGTGTACCAGACACACACAAACCTGTCTGTATCAGTGTGTTACTTAGTACTGTAACTATAACTGTATGTGTACCAGACTCACACAAACCGGTCTGTACCACTGTGTTACTTAGTAGTGTAACTATAACTGTACACGTCCAAGACTCACACAAACCTGTTTGTACCACTGTGTTACTTAGTACTGTAACTATAACTGTACACGTCCAAGACTCACACAAACCTGTCTGTACCACTGTGTTACTTAGTACTGTAACTATAACTGTACACATCCAAGACTCACACAAACATGTCTGTACCACTGTGTTGCTTAGTACTGTAACTATAACTGTACACGTACCAGACTCACACAAACCTGTCTGTACCACTGTATTACTTAGTACTTTAACTATAACTGTACGTGTACCAGACTCACACAAACCTGTCTGTATCAGTGTGTTACTTAGTACTTTAACTATAACTGTATGTGTACCAGACTCACACAAACCTGTCTGTACCACTGTGTTACTTAGTACTGTAACTATAACTGTATGTGTACCAGACTCACACAAACCTGTTTGTACCACCGTATTACTTAGTACTCTAACTGTTTGTGTACCCGCTTTCCTGCCAGATTCAGTTAAACGCTAACTATCTGGCAAGCAGTAGCCGAGCCAACCAGCTGCCAACATGGGACAATGTACACTAGCCAAACTTTA
Source organism: Branchipolynoe longqiensis (assembly GCA_030323885.1). Lineage (NCBI taxonomy): Eukaryota > Metazoa > Annelida > Polychaeta > Phyllodocida > Polynoidae > Branchipolynoe > Branchipolynoe longqiensis. Next base: position 92,067,034 of record CM059192.1, read on the forward strand.
TAGGTGTTTATTAGTTTAGTCAGCAGGACAATTAGCTGACTACTTCTTAACTGAATTCTACATGCTCCATTGCTACCATGCCAAGTATTTATCGATTTATTTCAAATAAAGTATGTTGTGTTGGAAAAGGGTCAATATATCCCCCCTCCCCAACACACACACACACACCTGGTATCGTATTGAAGGTTGGTTGGTTGTTGGAGTTTTACGTCCTGGCAATATGTAAGGTCATATCAAGATGGGTACCGACTTGTGACAGTGTGCACTCATGCCTCCCCCCCCCCCCCCACAGACACAGAAACAATCCTCGTATCATATTGAAGGATGGTTGGTTGTTGGAGTTTTACATCCTGGAAACATCTAAGGTCATATCAGGAGGGGTACCGACCTGTGACAGTGTGGACTCATGGCGACTTTATAGTGCTGCCCCACTGGGAAATCAGGCTGATGGCACCATGACCTGAATCCCGCTCAGTCTCATTATCCTAACACTGAACTAGCAAATATTAATGCCGAGCGCCAGGCTAGTAAGCGACTAGTATCAATTTTATAAGTCATTGACTTGACTCGACCGGGAACCGAACTCCCGACTTTCCGCACGCGAGGTCTGCGCTCTACCGATTCGACAGTTCTCTAGGAGTTATATCTGGCTCAACCATTGTATGACGGTCTCTGTCGTCAAATTCTCATACCATGTCTATGTGGTGTGGGAGGCTAAAACTCCCTTGGGTCGGTGAAAGTGTATGCTTGGGCTTTCTATCGACTAACTTTCTAATGGTGAAAACAAGACTACAGTAAAACCTCTCTAACCGACCACCTCCACAGATTGACCACTCCCCTATAGCCATCGCTTTATTTGGGTCCCAAGCGATTGTCCATACAATACAATTGTAACGATAACAAAAACTCCCTAAATCGACCACCTCCCTAAATCGACCATTAAAAGTCGGTCCCATGGTCGGTCCATTTAGAGAGTTTTTACTGTAGGCCCCTACTCAGACTTATTCATAATAGTCAGTATAGATCTGCAATTAAAGAAAAACAATTTTAAAAAGCCCTTTAGCTATTACAAGTATTAGTGTCATTCAGCTGTAATGACTGTTCTCAGTGACGTAGTGTAGGGTAAGGTTACATACTTGGAAAGCAGTGCAAACCTTCCTATCTTTTAATGTAAAGGGGCTGTCACACTACGACGTATGGCCTTAGCATATGCCGACGTATGCTATTTTCGACCAACACGTCGACATACGGCGTCATACATTATGTATAAGTTGGGCATACGTCGAGTATGCTCAGGATATGGTGTCATAGATCGTCATAGGTCGGCATAGGTCGAGCCACTAAAAGATGTTTGTGCATGTTCAAAATTGTCAACGTATGTAAGTAAGATATTAATACAAACAAGGAAGTGTATTCTTCAGTGTTATGTGTGGTCTACTCTAATGTATGGGGCTGAGACATAGACAATCTCTAAGAAAATGTACAAACGTTTAGCAGCATTTGAGATGTGGACTTATCGAAGGATGATGAAAATATCATGGACAAAGAAGATCACCAACAAAAGAGTTCTCAGAAAAATTAAAAATAAGAAAAGCTTGTTTGCCACTATACAGACAAATAAACTTATTTTGGCCACATCATTCGTCAGAGTTCAATATACCGTACATTGTTGGAAGGGAAGGTGAATGGCAGCAGAGGGAGAGGGAGACCAAGAACATCATGGTTTACAAATATTTCACAGTGGACAGGCTTGAATTATTCAGTCTATCAGAACAGCACACCATCGGGACAAGTGGAGAACCATTGCATCCAACCCTCGACTAGAGGACGGAACTATTGATTGATTGATGTCGCTGTATGGCTCATACATTTCTCATACGCTCGGTTTAAGCTCAGAATCCGTCGGCGTACGTTATGCACACGTTAGGGGTAGGTCGGGATAGGTTGGAATACGTTAGCCATACGTTCAGCCTGTTGGGAATGTGCAGTCCGCGTACAGCCAATGGATACATAACATACTCCAAACGTACTTCAAATGTATGCCTGCCGTATCTCCAGTGTACTTAACGTATGTGCCATACTTCTAGCGATGGAGTAACATACGTAACGTTGGTCAGCGTACCGTCAGCATATGCAAAGATTTTGCGAACGTTTTGTGAGGCACATGAACGCTCTCAATAGGTCAGAGATCTATACATTCCGCATATGTTACGTACGTTGTGTGTACATTGTGTGTACATTGTGTGTACCCCCATTTTTATCCCTCGCAGCGCAAAAAAGTTTGGCGTATGCCAACCTATTTTGATTTAAAATTTATTTCAACAGGTTACGCACACGCCGGCGCCATACATCATAGTGTGACAGGGCCTTAAAGTTGAATGTTTTTGAGTATGTTCTATAACCTATGTACGTCTACCTTTCCTTTTCCTGTACGGTGTCACACAACTCATAATAGCCATGGGGTACTTATCGCGTAATAGTGCTTGGCAGACCAATCTTGACCTCCTGAGTTTGAGCTAAAAATAGCCCATCCTACGTCTGATCTTTTATTCAGGTGCATGCAATATTCATTTAAAGACTACATGGTAAAATCACGTGACCAGATTTTTAAATAGCCAACTATTTAATTGTAAGACGACAGGCAGACAGTCCATTGATGCAGTCTGTCCAGTTAAAGCTTGTCAGTTAAATATGGTGCTTAAGCCATACCTCCTTAGTTATCGCTCAGCGTCTGACGTCATGTATATATGTGTATGTAATGTGCTATTTGATAACCAGACAATTCGATTTTCCATTCATGTAGGCATGCATAAATTACCCTGTCCATCCATATGGACTATCACAATGTCTACAAATATGTAGAGTTGTGTCTTTCACATTTTCTTGCCAACGTATATGGCTATTTTGCTGTTCGTTATGAAATTATCTTCAAGTCTTGCTGGGTATCAGTGTATTGATTGCTTTCCCCATGTCTCCCACAGGTAATCGGCCTCGTCTTGCTGGGTATCACTGTACTGATTGCTTTCCCCATGTCTCCCGCAGGTAATCGGCCTCATCTTGCTGGGTGTCAGTGTACTGATTGCTTTCCCCTTGTCTCCCGCAGGTAATCGGCCTCGTCTTGCTGGGTGTCAGTGTACTGATTGCTTTCCCCTTGTCTGCCACAGGTAATCGGCCTCATCTTGCTGGGTGTCAGTGTACTGATTGCTTTCCCCTTGTCTCCCGCAGGTAATCGGCCTCGTCTTGCTGGGTATCAGTGTACTGATTGCTTTCCCCTTGTCTCCCACAGGTAATCGGCCTCATCTTGCTGGGTATCAGTGTACTGATTGCTTTCCCCTTGTCTACCGCAGGTAATCGGCCTCGTCTTGCTGGGTATCAGTGTACTGACTGTTTTCCCCTTGTCTCCTGCAGGTAATCGGCCTTGTCTTGCTGGGTATCAGTGTAGTGATTGCTTTCCTCCTGATCTTGCTGGGTATCAGTGTACTGACTCCTTTCCCCTTGACTCCTGCAGATAATCGGCCTTGTCTTGCTGGGCATCAGTGTACTGAGTGCTTTACCCTTGTCTCCCGCAGATAATCGGCCTTGTCTTGCTGGGCATCAGTGGACTGGCTGCTTTCCCCTTGTCTCCCGCAGGTAATCCTCCTGATCTTGCTTGGTATCAGTGTACTGACTGCTTTCCCCTTGACTCCTGCAGATAATCGGCCTCCCACAGGTAATCGGCCTCATCTTGCTGGGTGTCCGTGTACTGATTGCTTTCCCCTTGTCTCCCGCAGGTAATCGGCCTCGTCTTGCTGGGTGTCAGTGTACTGATTGCTTTCCCCTTGTCTCCCGCAGGTAATCGGCCTCGTCGTGCTGAGTATCAGTGTACTGACTGCTTACCCCTTGTCTCCCACAGATTACCGGCCTCGTCTTGCTGGGTGTCAGTGTACTGACTGCTTTCCCCTTGACTCCTGCAGATAATCGGCCTTGTCTTGCCAGGCATCAGTATACTGACTGCTTTCCCCTTGTCTCCTGCAGATAATCGGCCTTGTCTTGCTGGGCATCAGTGTACTAACTGCTTTCCCCTTGTCTCCCGCAGGTAATCGGCCTCATCTTGCTGGGAATCGGCGTGCTGGTGGAAGGGGTGCGCAAGGACTACGAGTCCATTAACGATGCACTCTCCTCACCATCCATACTGGCCATCGTCGTCGGAGTGTTCATCGTCGTCACGGCCATGTTGGGTATCATCGGAGCGGTCAAGGAGAATCTGGTCATGCTCAAATTGGTGCGTACAGCTTCCAACAGTTGAATTTCCTCTTCTCATGGATGTATCGTGAAGAAAAAACACACAAAATATCAAGTTATAACATTAATGCAAGCCAATGTGTCTTCTATATATGTCTATATATCTATCTATATATATATGTCTGGCTATCTATCTATATATCTATCTATCTATATATATGTATATCTATCTATCTAATCTATATATGTGTGTGTATATATCGATATAAATATCCGTATGAATATTGATCGATCTCTATAAATATCGATTATCTATATATAAATATTGAGTATATATTTATCTATAAATATTGAGTATATATTTATCTATAAATATTGATTATATATTCACCTATGAATATCGATTATCTATATATATATATGAAGAGTTCAGGCGCACCCGTCCTGACGTGACCTTAGATGTTGCCAGGACGTAAACTTCCAACAACCTACCAACCGTTCAGGTGCAAAAAAAACCGACAAATCCAGTTTAGTTGTTCTCTGTTAAATAGAATTAGTTGTTGTGCTTCACAGGTAAAGTCAATCAATTTCATATCGGGTAATGCAGTATATAGAGGATGTGTTGATTGTCATGGTTTGATTTGGCCAGAATGTCGCTCGTCGGTTTTTGCCCCTGAACTCTTCGTATATATATGTATATATGTATATATGTAACGATCAACATACTATCTGCTTATGCATTTGCTCAGGATAAACTGATTTGTTTTTTACATGGTGTTTCATAATCCCAATAGAATACATATTGATTTGAAGCAAATGTCCTTGTGTTTTCAGTGTAACCATTTCTGTGCTGTTTTGTGTCAATCGTTACAATGGACAAAAAAAAAAAAAGAAGAGAGATCACCTTTTGAGACAGTCTCATATATATACATATATGTGATATATAATGTATTATATGAATATAAACGTCCGGAGCATTCTTGTGATATTTATTCCACTTTTATTATGTATGCTATTTATTATTTATCCATACTGCCTGATCAGGCGATTTGCTGCAGGCCTGATCCCCGTTTGGCGCCACCAGCTCTAGTCACGCGCCTTTACGCATTGTTTGGCGTCACATGAGCCTAGATTTTGAACTTTTGTATTAGGTAGGGTGGTATATTGCTCAGCCAGAGCCTCGGTCAATAAAATCGATATATATATATATATATTAGTAAGTAATCGCCAACGACGGTATACTGGCCAACATGTGTTTTATTTCGGACAAACATCAATAGTCAAACAATATATAATTAGTCAAACGACAAGCAATTCATCACTGGCTGGGCTAACCCGCCCTACCAAATCCACTCAACGAAAATTCAAATAAATAAATAAAATATTTGAAAAATCCAAGCTGAATAACACAGTCGGAGAGAGCCGGTGTGCGTCCAAGGCGCGGGTCTGGTGAGCAGTGAGACACAGCCCGCGAGACAGTCGGAGAGGCGCCGCACCGAGCGCCACCTATCGGCTTGAACCCGAACCGGGCAGACCGACGCCCAGTGGAGCCATCTGGTTGCTTTCCCTACACTAGCATATACAGTGGTATATACAAAGTATATATAGATTATCATCATCATGCTGTCAGTCACAATGCGACAAAGATTGCTTTCATTACTTAACCGCCGCTCTCCATTTAGCTCTCTGCTGTGAGAGTGATGTCCATGAGTCGGTGTTAATGTCTCTCAGCTTCAGGTTTCTCTTGATACTGATAGTATCCTTGAACCAAAGCAGATCCTCTATTCTCAATTGTCTTCTGGTCAGATCAAGAGAGGACGCCCTCGTCTCCTGTTCAAGTATATTTATATATCTATATATACTCGAGTATATACTCCTATATGCCGATGTAAGAAACCGCATGTGCTCCCCCCCCCCCCCCCCGCAGCTTTTGCTTCCTTGGCGGGGGGGTTGCCGCTTGCTCCGCTAGTCGGCGCTGCTGCGACATATACACTGCTGAGCCGCGCCGATTGTGGCATTCGTCATTCTCCACATCGGCATACTAGTACTACTACTGCCTTTTCTACCTGGTTTTGATCACGAAGATACTACTACTGACTAATGCTGAACTTCAAGTATATTTATATATCTATATATATATATATATATATATTTGTATGTATATATATGTATATATATATGTATATATACATATATATATATATATATATATAAATTCACGGTACACAAAGAACATAGGAGAGAGAGTAAGTTTGGTTTGTCTTTAATAACTGGCTCAGGGATTAATAGCCCTAGCCCTAAAAAAAAGAAAAGATTTTCCTCCAGAGTGTGACGCGAGGGGGCGCCCGCCCGGCAATACCCGACAGCTGGGAGGGGGGGCGCTCCACCAATGCGCACGAGGAAAGATAGGATGTACATGTTACCCTTGCATTTATACTCACATAATGCATTATACTTCGTTCTACCGCAGTTTTTGGCCATAATCATCATCGTCTTCATCCTGCAAGTCATTATCGGGATCATCGCCTTCGTCTACAGAGAGGAGGTAACCGCCATCTCTAAATATCGTCTGATATGAAATGTTTTCCTTTAGAGCTGCATGGATTGATGAAAACATCAAATTTTGGAAAGCAAAACACCGACAGAGATGTTATCCTACATATTGAACTGGTGCACTTACTAAAGGGGCTGTCACATTACGGCGTATGGCGGGAGCGTATGGCGGCGTAGGCGCATTACATCATATACGTCGGCATACGCCGTATATGCTACTCATACGCTACTCATACGCTACTCATACGCTACTCATACACCGCCAGGTGACGGCTTATGTGAAGCGTATGAGGCATACGCCGCCATACGCTTTCATAAATCCGTCCGTCCAAATTTTGTTGTGCATGCTAAAAAGATCTCGACCTATGAGGGCGTATGGCCCATACTGTCAAAAAATGTCACAGCACGCTCCCATACGCTCCTCATACGCTCCTCATACGCTCCTCATAGGTCCCCCATATGCTCAAACCCACCCGAAAGTTCACCGACAGTCATCATAGGCCGGCACCAGCACGGCTTACGTAGGTTTTCAATACGCTCCCGCCATACGCCGTAATGTGACAGCCCCTTAAGCATTTCCCAATTAAATGGAATGGAATACTGAGGCAATTTAATAACTTACAGATTAACTTACAGATTCTCTAGGCTCTATTCGGCTTCTAGTGCCAGCTCGTTATGGCAAAAAAGAACTATCTTTTTGCACACATATGGAGGTCGACGGTGCCCTGAAGTCATATAATTGTGAGAGTCCTCTTCAATGTCTACTAGAACCCTGTTACTGCGGAATCATATGGCGTCAAAGTGTTGGCATGCTTGACAAAATTAATTTGGCATGATTGCATTTCAAATATCTGCAATTTAGTTCAAAGTTAGCCATTTAAAACAAAAGTTATTTTAATCCAAAGTAAGGTAGGTTATAACGATCAACCTAATATATTCATCTCAGAAAATGATAGGAACATAAAACTATCGGACCATGCAACTTTAAGTTTCTGGCAGAGTCTAACTAAAACCTGTAGTACAGTTTGTAATGCACACTGCCGGTGTGCTTCTCTATGCGCCATCTAGCGGCAAAGCGGTGAACCAAGCCGTGCTACTGCCGCAGTCTGTAGTCAGTATGCTTAAAGTTGCATAGTCCGATGGTTTTGAATTTCTGTATTTTTTTCTGAGATAAATATATTAGATCGATCACTAACATCTACTTTACATTATTTTAAAGTTACTTTTATTTTTAATGGTAAAATTTTGAGATATTTTGAGTGCAAACATGGAAAATTGGTTTTGGCAAGCTTGCCAAAACGCTGACACCATAGACTTCTGCAGTAACAGAAATTGAATCAGTATTGCCTTCTACGCAGAAACAAATGCTTAATAAGTGCATCAGTATCTAAGTTAGATATGTAAAATCAAAACTAGATAATTGGTTTGGTTTTGAAAATTTGATATTTCAACAGACTATGCAGCTTTAAAAATGCGTCATTATTTACTTTACTGGAGTAACTTTTATTATAAATGGCTGACCTTTGGAAATATTGGAAGCGAAAATAAGCTAAATAGATTTGGTGTGCACACTGGAACGCTTGTACAACTTGCCGCAATGTCAGGTTCTATTAATATTCCCTTCTACGTAGCAATAAATGTTTAATAAGTTCATTGGTGTATCACTTGGATATATGTAGGAATGAAATCTAGACGAATGTTTTGGTTTCAAATGTTATATGCTTTCATCGGATTATGCAACTTCAAGGAACCACTGGTTGAGTTGTCCGAAGTAAAGCTATCTGCTGTTAATTAGGTCATGCTTATGTAGTCGGTCACGTGACTATTCATACTGCAGGGCCTTTTTTGGATTCACGTGCACTGCCACCTACCGGGAGAGGCTTCTACTAATCAGGTCATGAGATAAGCACATAAAAATATCATAATGTGGTAGCGACCTCCTTTCGAAGTTAATGTAAAAATGTAGTAAAACGGGATGGCCGAATGAGTTAGAGCATCCGTCTCCCGTGTTGGTAGACCATGGGATCGTGGATTCGAACCCCAGTCGAGTCAAACCAATGACTTAAAAATTTATACTTGTCGCTTCCTAGCCAGGTGCTCAGCATTATTAGGATCGGGCAAGGACTTGTTGGCCCAGTGTCAGGATAATGTGACTGAGTTGGATATCAGGTCATGGTGCTGGCGGCCTGATCTCCCAGTGGGGCAGCACTATAAAGTTGCCATGAGTGTGCACTGTCACAAGTTGGTACCGGTCCTGATATGACCTTAGATGTTGCTAGGACGTAAAACAACAACCAGCAGCAGCAGTGTAGTAAAACATTGAAATTGATCAATATAAATGCTCCCATGTTCTACCTTAAAGAAAACAACATAATGTAATGACATAATATCGGTCTATTGATTATAAAATGGTCACTTCAGTAAATACTAAGTAGTTATTACCAGACAACAGATGGGATGGTGTAATAAGTTGAGTGTCCGCCTCCCCTTTTGGTTGATCAAAGGATTTGAACCCTTGCTGAGTCAAACCAATGACTTTAAGATTTATACTTGTCGCTACCTAGCCTGGTGTTTGGCATTACTAGGATAGG
>CM059192.1:92076898-92129785 GCA_030323885.1 Branchipolynoe longqiensis
CCTTAAAGTTTCATAATCCGATTCTTTCGATTTTCTGCCAATTCTTTAGATGACTATGTTGAGGTTGAGCACTATAATGTCTTATTTTATGGTCATTCAGTCTGAATATGATTGTAAATGTGTGCGTGCTCTCAATCTTGAAATGGGGGGGGGGGGTGCTTCTATTGGGAAGCATGCTTCTTTTGTTTTGCTTTGTTTGCGGATGTGCGTGCATCCTCACGAAACACATGCGCGCGCATCGTCACATATCTCTAGACAGCCAGGCTATGCATACAGCTCATGTATGCCTAGGCACTACTATTTTTTTTCTTGAAGATTTATACTGCCTATCATGGATAAGTCTGAATAGACTTGTTTTCACCATTGAACAATTTGTCGATAGAAAGCCCGAGCCGACCCAAGCAATTTTTAACCTCCCACACCACATAGGCATGGTATGAGAGCAACTGGACTTTGATGACACTGTCAAGTTATACACAACAGTGGAAATCCAAATTGGCAGAGGTGATGGCATGAGGAATCGAACCACTGACCTTCAGATTAGGAGTCCGACCTAGAAAAAAGTCAGACCACTCCGCCACAGAGAACACCATGTTTGGTCAGCAGAAATCATGTGGTTGGCTATACTAATATATCTGCAAAGTGAGTTTAAAGTGTTTGGGTTAGGGAATGAGAGGAAAATGAAGGATGTCCCTGGAAGTGACTCCGACCCCCCAACGTCCTGTGTTTCCTCCGGGGCGGTCCGGTGTAGCAGTTTCAGCCGTGTCCCGTACTCAGCCGTGTACCTATACTCAAACTGAAGGCATTGTCAATGGTCTTAAGTCACTAACCTTATACATTTAATATAATGTTTTTGGTAAAGATGTTTTCTATATGTGTACCAAGCAATTTGTTTCTAGGTGGTGTGGTTTTAGAGATATTTCACTTTTCCTGGATTTTCTGTATGAAGATTGCTCACCACCATTGACAATGCTTTGAGTTTGACGGTACGCGCAGTGCAAAACATTAGCTTTAATCAAAATTAATAGAAATCAAGAACCTAACCTTATAAATTTAATATAATCTTTTTGGCGAAGATGTTTTCTATATGTGTACCAAGCGATTTGTTAATAGGTGGTGTGCTTTTAGAGATATTTCACTTGTTCTGTATTTTCTGTATGAAAATTACTCACGACCATTGACAATGCCTTGAGTTTGAGTATAGGTACACGGCTGAGTACGGGACATGGCTGAAACCGCCACACCGGCCTTTGGTCCGGCGCTCGTCCGGGGCTCGTCCGCGAATGTGTGACTGCGAGGCAAAAATCAACAAAAACAGGGATTTTATCCGGAGCGGTCCGGGACAGTCCGGGCCGTTGGTCCGTGGGTGGTCCGGCTCAAAATCCGGGGCTCCTCCGGCTATGTGTGACTGTGGCTTAAGCAGTAGTTGTAGCTGTGACCCGGCGTGCTGGGTCTCAGCTTCAGTTCTTCCTGAGGGACCAGAGGAACTGGGGTTACCCGTATTGGCACCACTACCGGTTTGTCCTTCGACTGAGATCCTGGTTTTTAAAAGCTGCATAGTCCGATGAAAGCATCAAATTTGCGCAACCAAAACACTCATCTAGATTTCATTCTACATACCGTATATGTCCCAATAAGAAGCACGCTACCCAAAAGAAGCACCCCCCACCCCCCCATTTCAAGATTGAAAGCACCACAAATTTACAATCATATTCAGACTGAATGCACATGAAATAGAAAATCCCACTTTATTTCAGAGGCATGACAAAAACAAATAAAAATTTACGATCATATTCAGACTGAATGCAAATAAAATGTGACAATCCCACTTTATTTCAGAGGCACAACAAAAACAAATCCATGAAATTCTTTAACTTTGAATAGACGCGCATCCATGTGTCTGCACTCGCGCAGTGTGCGTCTATTGGGACATATACGGTGTACTTATTAAGTATGTGTTGTTGCGTAGAAGGGCACACTAAGTCAATTTAATAGAATGTGTTACGACTGAAGCCTATGGTGTCCGACTTTTAATTACACGCGCATGCCTAAAATTAATTTTGAATGTTTACATCTAAAATATCTGCAAAGTTAGCCTGATAAAATAAAAGTTACTTCCAGCTAAAATAAGATCGATCATAACGATCAAACTAATATACTCATCTTTAAAAATAAATTACAGAAACATAAAAAGTCATCGGACTGTGCAACTTAAAGGATTTACTCTGTAGGCTCTGAAACATGGTCTCTTGTCACTGAGCGATACAGAGATGAAGCCTACAGTGGATTCCCAGTAACTATTACCAACCAACACCTCAGGTCACACAGTTCACCAGTGGGACCCGGGATGCCTGTCTTTATTGTCTCTGGTAGCTAGGAGTGTGACAGGCCTGGGTGAGTTTGATTTGCAGTAAAGGACCCTTTAATAGGAACAGCCGAGTAGTATAAAGTTAGTGGTCAGAGGTGCTACTGCTAGCTGATAAGTGTGAACAAATGCTGCAACCCCCTCCCTCCCCTCTCTCCTCCCACATCTCTCCTCTCTCCCCCCTCCTCTCCCCATCTCTCCCCCACTCCCCCTCCCACTCCCGCTCCCATTCCCCCTCCTACTCCCCCTCCTACTCCCTCCCCCCTCCCCTCTTCCCTCTCCCCTTCTCCTCTCCTCCCCTCCCCCTCCCTCCCTCCCTCCCCTCCAGCTCCTCCTCACCTCCCCTCCCCCTCCTCTCCCCACCTCCTCCTCCCCATCCACATCCCCTCCCCATCCCACCTCCCTCCCTCCGAGCCCCCTCCCCGGTGCTACCACCACTCTCTTCCATCCACTCCTCCCTCCCCTTTCCCCACCCCCTCCCCTCTCCCACTTCCCTCCACCCTCCTACTCCCCCCTCCCACATCTCCACACCTCCCCTGGGATTGGGACAGGTAACCAGGCGTGAGTTGATAGGACTTGGATGGTGTGTGTGGCGCGCGTGTGTGTGTATGAGTGGGGGTGGGGATGGGGGGAGATGTTTCCTCCACACGGGCAGGAAGCAGGGCTAGCAACGTGACGTCATCAAGGCGCATGGAGTTTCGGTATGTCTCACCGAAACTGATTATTTCGTCATGGAAAGGGACCCACACGCTGACTAAAAGTGTACGGGGCCCACATGGCCAATAATGCTGTAATGTGCCCACTTGTTGATTAATGATGTAAGGGGCCGACATGCTGAGTAATGCTGTAATGGGGATGTGAGTTGAGTATTGCTGTTAAGGGCCCACGTGCTCAATAATGATGTAATGTTCTCGCATGTTGATTAATGATGTAAAGGGCTAGCATGTCGATTAATGATGTAAGTGGCTTGCATGTCGATTACTGATGTAAGGGGCCCTCGTGCTGATTAATGAATTAAGGGGCCCATGTGTTACATATTGCTGTAACTGTAAGGGGCCCACATGCTGAATACTGATGTAATGTGCCCGTTTGTTGATTAATGATGTAAGGGGCCTCCTTGTTGATTAATAATGTAAGGGGCCCGCGTCCTCTTGGTCTTAAGCTAGGATTCCTTACACGCGGTATGCGGCATGCGAATGCGGCATGCGAACGGGTTGGGTCCTTTCACCCACACCCACAGATAGTGCCAGGTTTCTCTAACACTGTTTCCTATGGCAAACGCAGCAGCATTCGCATTCGCATGCCGCACCGATGGCTACATGGACCAATTCAGTTGCCACATTCACATTCGCATTCGCATTCGGGCGCATGGAATCACCCCCATTGACTTAGATGCTTTTCGATTTTTTGCCGCATTCGTATTCACATTCGCATGCCGCATACCGCGAGTAAGGAATGTAGCCTTTACCTTGGAGCTGCTCGGTAGGTGCTCGGGAGCTGCTCGGGAGCTGCTCCGGTCGCCGCCGTGAGGGGCTCAATGAGTCTAGTCTTGCCCTACTCTGAAGGCGTCAAGTCTGGGCTGTCAGGGTCATGCCCGACGCACACTGTACGACTATGCCGTAGTTCGGGAATCGGGAATAGTTTCAAATCCTCAAACTCATGTATTTATTGACGATATTATCAGGATTCGTATCAATCACCTTGTTGGGAGCAACCCCTCACCTAATAGTGGCACTGGAATGGTGTATTTATGAACAGTGGGGTTCGCATTAAGCCGCCAGGTGGTGTTAGGTGGCCAGTTACTCTATGTGTACTGCCTTCTTGCTGTATGTGTACTATACCCAGTTATTGTATTTGTACTGTTAAGGTCCAGTCACATACACGTTAGTGGACGTAGTTGAATGTAGTGGAGGCTAATGTAGTTGAACGTAGTTGAATGGACTGGCATGCATACTCCTCCGAGGTAATAACGTGGGTGGGCCGTGAATTCCGATTTAATCTTTGGACATGTTCAAAAGAGCACTATGTTAGATGCTGAATTTGCATCCGTGATGCTAACAAACTTGAGCATACTCTAGCATACTCTAGCATGCTCTAGCGTACTTGGACAAAGCCCTGGTCACATAGCCATTAGTGGACATAGGTGAATGTAGTGGAGGCTGACATAGTTGAACGTACCGGCATCCATACTGTAATGTATTTATCCGTACCATACCATATTTATCCATCCCAAAACCTGCCGTACCTTAACAAATTTCAATGTAGGTTAAAGTATTTCACCACGTTTCACCCATGTTAACCTCCACTACGTTCACCTACGTTCATCTAACGTGTATGTGACCGGGGTGTGTGCATGTGTGTACTGCCAAGTCACTATACTCTATAGGCCCGGTCACATACACGTCAGTGAACATAGTTGAACGTAGTGGAGGCTAACTTAGTTGAATGTAGTTGAACGTACTTGAAGGAATTTGAACATAGTTGAACATAGTGCAATGTACCGGCATCCGTACTTCTCCATGATAATAACGTGATAATAACATGTGTCGGCCATGAGTTCCGATTTAAGCTTTGGACATGTTCAAAAGAGCACTACGTTTGAGCCAGAGGTAGCCTCCGTGATGATAACATATTCTAGCATACTCTAGCTACTCTAGCATAATCTCTCATACTCTAGTGTACTTCTTAATGTACTCTAGCATACTCTAGCGTACCATACTGTGCAGTGGACTGCAGATGCAGTGTGCTCCCCTCTACTGCAATTTACTGCCCAGTACTGTCTTGTCTTGTCCTGTTGGTGCAGTTTACTTCCCTATTAGTATTACTGCAGTATCCTACTCAGTTACTGCACCGTACAGCTCCATGACTACACTACACTGTCCCCTGTCTATACTTTACAGCCCCATTACTACAGTCTCCTGCCCCCTGTCTGTATTGTACAGCCCTGTTACTACACTCTTCTGCCCCCAGTCTGTATTGTACAGCCCTGTTACTACAGTCTAGTGCCCCCTGTCTGTACTGTACAGCCCTGTTACTACAGTCTACTGCCCCCTGTCTGTACTGTAGATCCCTGTTACTACAGTTTACTTCCCCCTGTCTGTACTGTACATCCCCGTTACTACAGTCTACTGCCCCCTCTCTGTCCTGTACAACCCTGTTACTACAGTCTACTGCCCCTTACTACAGTCTACTGCCCCAGATCTCTGCTGTACATCCCCATTGCTGCCTATCAACTACAGACTCCCATACAGCGGGGTGAGCCAGGCAGTCTCCGCGGGGCTGCGTGCTTGG
Source organism: Branchipolynoe longqiensis (assembly GCA_030323885.1). Classification (NCBI taxonomy): domain Eukaryota; kingdom Metazoa; phylum Annelida; class Polychaeta; order Phyllodocida; family Polynoidae; genus Branchipolynoe; species Branchipolynoe longqiensis. The sequence continues at coordinate 92,082,555 of CM059192.1, forward strand.
CGGGGCGGTGAGCCGGTGTGGCCGTCTCAGCTGCCACAAGGCTGATTTGCCAAATGTCGTTTCTGCGCATGCGCGGATCTCAAAGGCCGTAATCGATTAACACGACCCTGGCGACTCGGGTCATCCGAGTCGTCAGAATTTCAAATCGAACACCGCGAGTGGAGTCGACAAAAACACGTTCCGTGTGCAAAACGACCCGACGCCAGTAACCCACCTCTTGGCTGGGGTTTGCTAGGAATGCCTGAGCTGGTACCTGTAGGATAACAGCTACCACTACGAGTTTTTTTAATGCTTTTTTTTAAATAACCCAGATTGTCAGCTTATACGATCCTAAAATACTTTAAATCCTATTTTGCTGTACTTATATTTGTTATTAAAACAAATAATTAGGTTTTAGATTAAGCCACCATTTTTTCCACCCCGAGCGTGCAGAAGCTTATTCGGTTATTCGACCCGAGTCTGCAGGTTATTCGTCACTCGAATCCGCGCATGCGCAGAAACGACATTTGGCAAATCAGCCTTGTGGCAGCTGAGACGGCCACACCGGGCTTTGCCGGGCGGTGAGCCGGGCTTGGTGGGGCGGTGAGCCGGGCTTGGGGGGAGCGGTGAGCCGGGGTTTGCTGGGCGGTGAGCCGGGCTCGGCGGTGCAGTGAGCCGGGCTTGGGGGAGCGGTGAGCCGGGCGAGCAGGTGTTTTACAGTACACAGGGTGGGGCAGGCGCCGGGATGTGGCAAAAGTAGGTCAGGTATGTTCGGCAGGGGCCTTGTGTTGTCAATGTCAGCGGTCACGTGGTTCAGCTTACAAGACTAGCAGGCCCGTGCATTCCTACAGGCCACCCCGTCATTGAAGAAGAGTTCCTTCTGAATCACCTGGAAACCACACACAGGCATCTATGGTTAAATTAAAACAGCATTTTGGGGGCGTATTTTAGTTGATTAAGCAGGGGAAATTTTAATTCTGGACAATTGGTTTTCCTCATTCCACTGCTCCTTGTCCTATTCTCGATGTCGGCATGACGTCACAACCCTGGAAACTAGCCCGCGAAGGGTAAAATACCACAGTGATGTGTGCTGCAGCAATACTATGTCTATGCGAAGCATTTACTTTTGTAAAATAAATTTAAAAGCTTCCATTGGATCGATTAAAAATATCTTAATGCACGATTAAAGAGGAAGATCCGAAATATTTAATGTAACCTAAGAGCAATTTACTCTGAAAGTATTAAAAACAGAGATAATACTGAAAGTTGGGATATTCTGAGTGTCAGTGCGTGTGTTAGCCTTACCAGATCATGGCCTCAAATACTATTCTCGCAAAATATATTCAAGAACTTCCAATTGGCTGATTAAAAATAAGCTGAATGTGAAATTGTAGAGACAGATTTGAACTATTTAATAGAAACAAGAGAAATTTGCTTTCAAAGCACCAAAAAGCACAAATTACTGTGATAGTTAGGGTGGTTTTAATGTTGTCTCTATGACTTGTTTTACCCTTCGCGTGGTGTGAACGCAAAAAGTGCCCGGATGTCCGACATCGAGAATCCAGTAACGTCGAGGGCCAGGCTAGGTAGTACGTAACAAGTATCGCTATTTAAAGCTGCATAGACCGATGAAATCATCGAATTTTCAAAATGAAAATACTGACCTAGATTTGATTCTACATATCTAACTTAGATACTGATGAACTTAGTTATGAGCATTTGCTGCCACATAGAATGGAATGGCGAGTCAATTTAATAGAAACCGTCACTGTTGAAGTCTATTTGGCATGTTTACACTTCAAATATCAAAAGTTAGCCAATTTAAATCAAAGTTACTCCAAATTCATGAAAGGTAGATAATAACAATTAACCTCATATATTTATCTCAGAAAATGATAGAAACTCAAAACCATCGGTCTATGCAACTTTAAGTCATTGGTTTGACGCGACCAGGGTTCGAAACCCATGATCTACCGCCACGGGAAATTAGGTCATGGTGTTAGTTAGATAAAAAGATTCACCCGGTACTTGTAGTACACGGGTGAAGGACAACGTAGTGTAAATACGGGCGAAAATAGGTTTAGTATGGAACATGAACTAGAAACTGTGGATTCAGTATCAAATGGCTACTCATATAGATACAGAGTTGGTGAAATGGGCGAGAATGCAAAAAGACAAGATGGCGGCCAGAGAACGCTGTCGATTTCACTTTTAAATTGCATTAAAGTATATGTTTTATTATATTTTCCAACTCAAAAGTAGCGGGTAAACATGAAGACATATACAAAGAATAAATGTTGCTTCTTAGATTGAGAAATTAGGCTCTCATAAAGACTCATTTCATTAGCCTGATTTTTCGAAAGTTGTTATATAAGGCTGATCTTCACCCGTGTACTACAAGTACCGGGTAAATCTTTTATCTAGGTGTTAGTGGGCATGGTCTTCCAGTGAGGCAGCAGTATAAAGTCACCATGAGTATGCACTGTCACCAGTCGGTCCCCGTCCTGATATGACCTCAGATGTTACCAGGATATAAAACCCCAACAAACAAACTGCTTCTTGGTGTTTGCAGCAATGCAGACAAAATGTTTACCCTGGTGTAGCGGGAGATAATTTCACCATTTCCCAGCAAGCAGCATAAGCATGGCGTTCTTTGCATAGGACTGACGCTTCCGGTCGGTTCAGCCATAGCAAAGACCCTATAATACTACGACGGCTCACTCCCTATCTCTCCCATGGTAATGTAAATTTCGCAGTGCCACCTTGTGGTGGGTTTGATCAGCCTGGCTGCTGGTTGGTGTTTCACATGTAAACACATACAATTATATTATACATGAGATCGGTAAGTATGAATACACATCAATATGAAATTGCTATGAACAAATACACATCACCATGAGCATCATCAGCATCATCATCATCATCACACATCTTTCACATTTATATATATATTTATACATATAATATAGCAACTGTTTAACCAAGAGAACAGCCAGCGCACCAAGTGGTGGGTTTGATCATTTTGATTACGCAATACAGGCTGAGTGAGCCGTCTTAGTATTATAGGGTCTTTCTCCGTAGTTTATTATCACTCGTGATCCCTAATTGCTCTCTACGTTTCAATCAGAGAATGCGCGATCATAAAAGTGTTCATGGCCTAACCAAATCACTATTAGTATGGCTTTTATTTTATTGAGATTAATTATTTTAATATAACATGAGCCGGGAGTTTGCTCCCCTGAAAGAGAGTGCAGGCCTAATTAATTTAGGCCTAAATACCAATAATACCAGACGGCAGCAGGGTGTTATCCTGTTTATTTCACTCCTGCCCATTCCCCCTTTTCTTTCTTTCTTTCTTTCTTTCTTTCTTTCTTTCTTTCTTTCTTTCTTTCTTTCTTTCTTTCTTTCTTTCTTTCTTTCTTTCTTTCTTTTATTCTTTCTTTCCTTCTTTCGTTCTTTCTTTCATTCTTTCTTTCGTTCTTTCTTTCATTCTTTCTTTCATTCTTTCTTTCATTCTTTCTTTCATTCTCTGCACACCCCTAGCTGCGACTCTGCTGCATCTTCTGTGAGACCGGACGCGGTGACGGAATTGATAAAGCGCAGGCCTCCCGTGCGGGAGATCGGGAGTTTGAATCCGAGCTGAGTCAATCCAATGACTTATATAATTGATACTTGTCGCTACCTAGTCTGGCGCTCAGCATTAATAGGATAGGACAAGATCTGGTCAGCTCAGTGTAAGGATAATGTGACTGAGTGGGATATCAGGTGAATAAGGTCACTATGAGAGCGCACTGTAACAAGTCAGTACATATCCTGATATCACCTTAGATGTTGCAAGGATGTAAAACTCCAAGAACCAACCAACCAAGCTATCTACGACGTAGATAGAAGATTCACCCGGTACTTGTAGTACAAGGGTGAAGACCAGCCATATATAAAAACGGTCGAAAAATCGGGCTAATGAAATGAGTCTTTATGAGAGCCTAATTTCACAATCTAAGAAGCAACATTTATTCTTTGTATATGTCTTCATATTTCCCCGCTACCTTTGAGTTGAAAAATATAATAAAATATCTAGTTTAATAAGATTTAAAAGTGAAATCGGTGGCGTTCTATGGCCGCCATCTTGTCTTTTTGCATTCTCTCCCATTTCCCCAACTCTGTGCCTATATAAGTATCCATTTGATACTGGAGGCTGGCATTCTACTTCCTGTTCTATACTAAAGCTATTTTCGCCCGTATTTACACTACGTTGTCGTTCACCCGTGTACCAAAAGTACCGGGTGAATCTTTTATCTATCTACGACGCTGTTGCTGCTGCTGCTGCTGCTGCTGCTGCTTCTGCTGCTGCTGTTGTTTACAAGTTGTGCACAGTAAGGCTGGAGTTGGGTCAAACCAGGTGCAAGCAGATTACGAGGGAGCAGTTGAGTAAAGTTCTAGAATAGACGGTGGGGTTCACACTACTCACACGTCTGCATCTGGGCAACACACTCCACCCCACTCCATGCCCACACCACCATTTCCAGAACCAATCTCATGCCATTGGTTTAGAGGGCCAAAGTGGGCGGAGAGAATGTGGGGGGGGGGACGTATGTGTGTGCGTTAGTATGTGTGTTTGTATCTGTGTATGTGTGTGTTTGTATCTGTGTGTGTTTGTATCTGTGTGTGTTTGTATATGTGTGTGTTCGTATTTGTGTCATGTGAGTGTAAGTATGTGATTGTGTGAGTGTGCTTGAGTGTCAGGGTGTGTGCACATGAGTGCATGTATGTGAGTGTGAGTGATGATTGGGGGTGTTTGTAACCTTATGACGGTTACCGGTTGCAGAACTGCAACATTGGGTAGAGAGGCTCCGATAAATTGGCCCAATCTGTGGTTGAAGACTTAACTTCGTAGGGGAGTGTTGTAGAAGCTGGGGACATCTTCACAACGTTGTAACGACGAGGCGTTGGGTCGGCAGCGAATCTCTTCGGTCCGGCGTGTAGTTGAGCTGTAGGTGTAGTGTAGTGTAGCACTTGAATCCGGTCAGCAGCAGGGGTTTGAGGAAGGCGGGCAAAGGTGGGAGCAGCGGTCGTTCCAGCAACAAGAACAAGACAGAGAAATCGTAAAGGTGAAGGGCCCCACCCAAGAACACAACTACCCTGGTCAGGGGAAGAAGTGTGCCTGGGAGAAATCGAAATGGGCAAAGTCTAGGAAAGAGAAATGAGGAGAGTTGAGTCAAAGGACCGTGTCTATTTACTCTATGGTGACCATCCAGCGAGCCATAGACACGGACAGAGTAAGAGTAGAAAGTGAAATGCTGGCAGGCTCCCCCTCCTGGAACTCTTTTCAGACATATCGAGGAGGAGCATGGCCAGCGGAGAGGTGATAGAGAGAGGTGTAGACAGAGTGCGGTCCGGATAGCAAGTGAGTGTGAGTGTACGTATGTGTTTACATGATTGCGTGCTTGTGAGTGTAAATATGTGTTTGCATGAATACAATCATCTGAGTAAGTATGTGTTTGCATGACTGTGCATGAGTGCATGCGTGTGAGTGTAAGTATTTGTTTGTGTGAGTGTGGTGTATGAGTACATACATGTGAGTGTAAGTATGTGTTTGCGTGAGTGTCTGTGCATGAGAGGATGTGGGTTTGTATGAGTGTGTGCACATGAGTGCTTGCATGTGAGTGTAGGTTCGTGTTTGCATGAGTGCATGTGTGTGAGTGTGCATTGTGTTTGCATGAATTTGTGTGTATGGGTGCATGTGTGTTTGTGTGAGTGTGTGCATGCATGTGAGTGTGTGTATGTGTTTGCGTGAATGTGTGTGTATGGGTGAATGCGTGTGAGTAAGTATGTGTTTGTGTGAGTGTGTATGAGTACATGCATGTGAGGGCAAGTATGTGTTTGCATGAGTGTGTGTGCATGTGTGTGCATGGGTGCATGTGTGTGAGTGTACGTATGTGTTTGCATGTGTGCGCGCGTCGTGAGAGTAAGCAAGTGTGTGGGTGTTTGTGTGTGTGAGTGAGTGAGCGTGTTTGGGGTGCGTGTCTGTGTGAGTGTGTGTAAATATGTGTAAGCGCGTGGGAGTCACATTCCTCAGTTCATTACGTATGTCAGGGTGCAGGGTAGGAGGGGGCGGTTTGCTCGTGGTGCGTCGAACAGACCCCAATTGGTAGCGTCGAGTGTAACATTTATCAGTATCTTATGACACGCACCAACTCACCAACAACTCACCAACAACTTACCAACAACTCACCAACAACTCACCAACAACTTACCAACAACTCACCAACAACTCACCAACAACTCACCAACAATTCACCAATATCTCACCAACAACTCACCAGTAACTCACCAACAACTCACCAACAACTCACCAACAACTCACCAACAACTCACCAACAACATACCAACAACTTACCAATAACTCACCAACAACTCACCAACAACTCACCAACAACTCACCAACAACTCACCAACAACTCACCAACAACTCACCAATAACTCACCAACAACTCACCAGTAACTCACCAACAACTCACCAGTAACTCACCAACAACTCACAAACAACTCACCGACAACTCACCATCAACTCACCAACAACTCACCGACAACTCACCAGAACTCACCAACAACTAACTGACAACTCACCATCAACTCACCAACAACTAACCGACAACTCACCATCAACTCACCATCAACTCACCAACAACTCACCGACAACTCACCGAAAACTCACCAACAACTCACCAACAACTCACCAACGACTCACCAACAACTCACCAACAACTCACCGACAACTGACCAACAACTCACCAACAACTCACCAACAACTCATTAACACCTCACCAACAACTCACCAACAATTCACCAATATCTCACCAACAACTCACCAGTAACTCACCAACAACTCACCATCAACTCACCAACAACTCACTGACAACTCACCAGAACTCACCGACAACTAACCGACAACTCACCATCAACTCACCATCAACTCACCATCAACTCACCATCAACTCAGCGACAACTCAGCGACAACTCACCGACAACTAACTGACAACTCACCATCAACTCACCATCAACTCACCATTAACTCACCAACAACCCCCCGACAACTCACCGAAAACTCGCCGACAACTAAACAACAACTCACCAACAACTCACCAACAACTCACCAACAACTCACCAACGACTCACCATCAACTCACCAACAACTCACCAACAACTCACCATCAACTCACCATCAACTCACCACCAACTCACCAACAACTCGCCTACAACTCACCAACAACTAAGCAACAACTCACCAACAACTCACCATCAACTCACCAACAACTATTTCCGGGAGGTGAGTGCTGTGTGAACAGCTCATCATTCAGTGCCCACAACTCTGTCTGCAAACATGCCGTGAGAACGGATGTCTCGCCACATACTTTTTTTCTTGAAGATTTATGCTGCCTATCATGGATAAGTCTGAATAGCAATGTTTTCACCTTAGACAGTTGGTTGATAGCAAGCCTGAGCCTACACTTTTTCTGACCCAAGGGATTTTTAACCTCCCACACCACAACAGAAGTTCTCAGAAAAATTAAAAATAAGAAAAGCTTGTTTGCCACTATACAGACAAAGAAACTTATTTATTTTGGCCACATCATTCGTCAGAGTTCAATATACCGTACATTGTTGGAAGGGAAGGTGAATGGCAGCAGAGGGAGAGGGAGACCAAGAACATCATGGTTTACAAATATTTCACAGTGGACAGGCTTGAATTATTCACAGTCTATCAGAACAGCACAACATCGGGACAAGTGGAGAACCATTGCATCCAACCCTCGACTAGAGGATGGAACTATTGATTGATTGACACCACATAGACATGGTATGAGAGCAACTGGTCTTTGATGACGCTGTAAGTTATATACAGCGGTGGAAATCCCAATTGGCAGAAGTGATGGCATGGGCCATTATCATTCCAGCGGAGGGTGTGGTGTTGCAGTCAGTATCATATCCATGTGTGTGTGTGTCTGTGTATGTGTGTATGTGTGTGTGACTAGATGTTGTCTTTCATCCTAGCAAAATCTAAGGTCATATCAAGACGGGAACCGACTTGTGACAGTGCGTACTTATGGCTATTTTATAGTCCTGCCCTAGTTGGGAGACCAGATCACTAGCACCATGACCTGATATCCCACTCAGGCACATTATCCTGACACCGATCCAACCAACTGGTCCTTGCCATATCCTAATAATGCTGAGCGCCTGGCTAGGTAGTGACAAGTATCATTTTGATTAGTCATTAGTTTGACTCGGCTGGGATTCCAACGCCAGACCTTCCGTTTGGGAAGCCTGCGCTCTAGCGATTCGGCTACCGCGTCCAGTGTGTGACTAGAAGTACATGCGCACCGATTAGATTCCAGTTCCGGTTATACCACCAGTTCATGCCATAACTACGCAGACAAACACGCATGCGCACACTGTCACGCACGCGCACACACCCACACGCCCACACGCCCACACACCCACTGACGCACTGACCCACTGACCTAATGCATTTATTTAACTCACGCCCAGGCTCCCCGAAGATGATCTATGGTTATTTGTTGAGGTACCCCACCATTCCACCCCACCTCAACCCGGTCTGGCGGTTTCAGCTCACTGTCAGTTTCAGCCATGCGCATAGACTCAAACGCAAGGCATTGTCAATGGTCGCGAGCAATCTTCATACAGAAAATACAGAAAAAGTGATATATCTCTCAAACCACACCACCTATTAACAAATCGCTTGCTACACATGTAGAAAACATCTTTACCAAAAAGATTATATTAAATTTATAAGGTTAGGGTTCTTGATTTTTATTAATTTCGAATAAAACTAATGGTTTGCACTGCACGTACCGTCAAACTCAAGGCATTGTCAATGGTCGCGAGAAATCTTCATACAGAAAATACAGGAAAAGTTAAATATCTCTAAAACCACACCACCTAGAAACAAATCGCTCGGTACACATATAGAAAACATCGTTACCAAAAACATTATATTAAATTTATAAGCTTAGTCACAATGCTGTTAGATTTTGACACATTCGCAGGAAACTGACAGTCAGCTGAAACTGGTGGTCAGGTGAAACCGCCACACCGGCTCCACCCCCCCCCCCCCCACTTCCACCACCCCCCCTTTTCCTCGCCACTGGCTGGGAGTGTCATCTGGTGGCGCCCCCCCTTGGCCGTCTGGGGACGTTTTAAATAGCGTTTAGATTTGACTCCGCCTAAAAAAAACTGTCAAAAAACAGCCACACACAAGCAAAATAACCATCCCACCAAACCCTGTTATCTGTCTGGAAGTTTTACTAAAGCAACTTGCTGCCAATAGACGAGTTCCACCACCAAACCTCCCATGATGCATCGTATGAATAGCAACCAGAAATCACTGAACACAGCACAACACTACAGGAAGGTAGAATATAATTTATACCAAATTTAATAGTGCATTTTAAAGAGGCACGCTCTTTCTCTAGTTTAGTGCCAGTTTATAGCTGCATCGTCCGATGAAGCACACGTCCTGATATGACCTTAGATGTTGCCAGGACGAAAAACAACAACAACAACCAACCGATGAAGCATCAGGTTGTCCTAAATCAAAATATTCACATAGATTTGATTCTACATAGCTAACTTAGATACTGGCATAGATTAAGCATTTGTAGCCACCTATGATACGTGACGAAGGAGGAGAGAAAGCAGGGGTTGGAATAAAAACACTTTATTCAATGAAGGTCAGTGCAGCAATGATAATCGATATAAGGATAATAATGTCAGATAGGAAATAATAATCAATCATGCAGTATCAATCAAGGATCAGATCAGTGAAGTCATAATCAATAATCAGCAATATGAATGAAGGGTCAAAAGTCAATAGTTATGTTAATGGATAGATAGGAGCAATAAAGTCAGATTTGAGGGAGGCGCCCCGAAGAGCCCTCCACCCTATAAAGTATAAAGTATAAGTATGGGTGGGTGGGTGGAGAAGAAAATGGTGTCCGCGCTGGGAGGGCGAGGGGAGGCGAGTGGCTGAGAGCAGCGAGGCGGCCGGTTATAAGGGCCGATAAGAGGAGGGGAGGGGGAGGGTGTTATGTGTGGTATGAGTGCATGTGTGTGAGTGAGGGAGAGAGGGGGGGGGGGGGGGGTCCTCCTCCCTCGCCACGAATCAAACGCAATGCGAGCATTACGACCAATTCAATCTAATAGAACTTGTTACTGCATAAGTCTACGGTGTCAGAGTTTTGGCATGCTCGCCCAAATTAATTACGCGTGTTGTCCCTTCAAATATCTCCAAAGTTAGCCATTTAAACTAATAGTTACTTCAACCAAAAGTAAAGTAGATTAATTATGATCAATCTGATGAATTATCTTAGAAAATTGCCCAAATTAAAAACCATAGGAACTTTAATTAATGCATTATTGTGTTTAATTAATGCATTATTGTGTTTAATTAATGCATTATTGTGTTTAATTAATGCATTATTGTGTTTAATTAATGCATTATTGGGTTTAATTAATGCATTATTGGGTTTAATTAATGCATTATTGGGTTTAATTAATGCATTAAGTGCCTGTCACACCTTACCGGATTGAGCAACGGATATAACCGGACAAAGAATTTTCTAGTTTGGTAGTGTTCGGTATAAAAATGTACTGAAATGTGTCAAAATATTGTGCTTTCAACTGACAAAGAATGTACATTAACGAATAACCACTGGACGATAACCGGAAAATAACCGGATGACACCGGATAGCAACGGACAAGTAAAGGTCAACCGACGGGCGAAAACCGCAACAGCAACTTCTGGAATCTGGATTGTGCAGGTACATTAAAGAAAACCAAATGAAACGGGGAAAAAAGAAGAACAAGAAGAGTCAAATATGGATTGACACTTCTTTTAAGCCCAACGTTCACTTTCCCTTCCTTCGTGCGTGAGTGCGCACTGTCACAAGTCAGCACACATCCTGATATGACCTTAGATGTTGCCAGGACCTAAAACTCCAATAACCAGCCAACCAACTTGCAAGGCAAACAGTGGTCTCCGTTAGCGTCTATAATCAGGCCACTATGTGGTGGTGAGCCTCGGGGGCTGCATGGGACGTCCGCCATTGCGCGGGTAAGTTTACTGTGGTTTTACTGTACTTTTACGACAGTCTTTAGTGGTTGCAGAAAGCCTGGTCATGATTCAGTCCGGTCAGTGCTTGAATCACCTCATATAATGCCGCTATCATACCTACTGCCTCCACACGCGCGTGTGTGTGTGTGTATATATATATATTTTACCTCGGTATACAGCCTCAGGCTAGGGAGAGGGAAGCACATCCGGTCCATCAATTAGCATAAAAAACTCACGACCGGTGGACGCTCGTGAGTTGCTCCAGTTGGATTTATCTACAACAAGCTCATAACTGTGAGTAATCGTGATTATTTTGGTTAAGCTTGTTTATGATGCAATATAGCATCTAGATTGGAAAGTTCAGAACGTTCGTACGTCCAGTTTGGACTAGATTAGCGTTTGAAATATTGAAACGGATAGAACAAAGGATTGCTTTGTGCTTTATGGATTCCATGGTTCTATCGACTCGCTTTGATATGGGTAGAGATGTTGGCGCGGTCACATCTCCTGTGGAGATTCCTTCGGACCCTAATAGAGGGTGTTGTTGGGGATGATCCTGGGTTTCTTTTATACATTCCCCTTTTGAATGAGGCGTTTCTCCGAGTTTCGTAGCATTTTCTCCAACTTGCTGGCGCAGGAGCCACGGGTGGGAGAAGTGTATGCGACAGAGATGGGAGGTTCTAGAAGCCTACCCCACGTATGGTTGGTTTCGATACCTAAAAACCTACGACAATGCTTAGCTTACCACGCCTGTACTGAGAACGGTGTAAATACGTTACTCAATACCATATAGATCCTCAACCCAGATATACCTGGCGTCACTTCGGTGTTAAGTTGAGTTGATTCTGGTTTAATAAGTATCCTTTTTTGGTTACAGACTACCGATGGCTACAAAGCGAAACAAACCGCCGCCCGCTGCTGCGGAGGGACGCATGCCTACCGGCTACGATACGTCACCTGATCGGACAGCTCCCCCATCACCACAGCCGGGGGCCGATGTACTCTCAGATAGGGAGAGTGATGACGGAGTGGTTTACCCGGGTGACCTAACACAGCAGGTCAACCGTTTGGTAGAACAGAAGATGCGAGAATTGCAACCCAACTCAACAACTCCCACCGATTGATTCGGATTGGGAAGACGTCTCTGATTTCGAGGAAACGGATTCGGCAGTAGAGGTCCCGCATCCTAAGACTAAAAAGCGGAAGCAGCCAGTGAGTTCGTCAGGTGACGAGTACACCAAAGCCACAAAGGGCAAGAAGGTCAAGAAACCTAAAAAGAAAAGCAAAAAGAAGAAGAAGCATTCGTCTTCTAACTCTTCGTCCGACTCATCATCCACTGAGTTGGACTCTGACACTGAGAGAGCCGGCCTTTATGCCAAGATTGGCGGTAAGGTCCGCAAACGTTGCCAGCTGGAAAAGGCAAAGAAAGTAAAAACGACTACCATGATGCGTGAGACCATTAAGGGTCATTTCAACACATTCAAGCCAGCAGAAGTTATTAACAAAATAACAGAACAAATTTCCGGCATAAAAGGTATCCCGGACAGTTTGGTGAAAGAGATGGATGCCGGTATTCACCTAAATGAGGAAAAGAAAAGGTTCGAAACTGCGCTCTTCACAGTCCATAAGGCAGTTCTAGGAGTCTTAGCAACGGTCGCCCCGGTGGGGAACCGAATGCAGACCGAGAACAAGTTCTCGTCACTAGCCAGAGGCATGGACAAAGGCATTGCTTTGCTTACCGCTGCCAGTAACTTCTTGAGTTACAGACGGTACGAAAATGTCTTTAAGGCAGTCACCACTCAAGCCGGTAAGGAAGTTGCTAGATCCAAGAAAGTCATGGATAACGATGGCAAGGAGTACACACTCTTTCTTCCTCCCAAGCCCATCAAAGGGAAACCCTTAGATAAGGGAAAGATGTTCGGCGACAACTCCCCTACCTTTTCAAAGAAGTAGAAGCGGAATCCAAGAGTAGCCGGAACCTGGAACCATCCAGGAAAGCGGACACGTCCCGTTTCCGTAGACCACGAGGGGATTTTAAATGTGGGCTGGGGCCCGCCCACCACACCCTTCCACATCTATTCGTTTGCTTATACCAAGGAAACTTCACAGTTTAGTACCATTGTCATTATTAGATTGTTGTGTTTTATTGGATCATTTATCCTGAATAAGTAGGTAAAGATTGCTGGACCGGATGTGCTTCCCTCTCCCTAGCCCACGTCTATCCGAGGCTTATACCTCGGTAAAACAACAGTTATCCATCATCTATACCAAGGTAGGATTCGTCTAACTAATCTATATATATATATATATGTATATATATATGTATAGATATATATAAATATATATGTATAGATATATATACATACCTATATATATGTATATATTTATATATATATATATATATATATATATATATATATATATATATATATACAGGCACACACACCATACACATGCTTATATATGTACACAGGCACACAGCCACACACATCACACATGCACGTACACCCTAGTTGCATACATACACAGGCACACAACCACGCACACATCACATACATGTGCTCACACACACCACATATGTATATATACGCATGCACACAACCACACATATCACATCTATGCACACACCATATGTGCATACATACACAGGCACACAACCACACACCACATCACATATGTATGCATACACACCACACGCTTACCTACACAAACACACAATCACACACACATGTCCGCATACATCACACATGCGTACACAGGCACACAATCACACACATGTGCACATACACCACACACACACACTTACATACACAGGCACACAACCACACACAAATCACACACACATCACACTTGTGTATATACACAGGCACATAACCACACACATCATACACACGCTACACATGTATACATACCCAGGCACACAACCACACATAAAGCACTCAGGCACACATAACCACACACATCATACACACACTATATGTGTATACATACCCAGGCACACAACCACACATAAAGCACGCAGTCACACATAACCACACACACAGCACGCACATCCCACACGTGTACCTACACACTCCACACGCGCGTACACACACACTCGCGCACACCCATGCACGCACACCTACACACCACCCACCCATACACATACAGGCACACGCACACACGTACATATCCCACGGTGGCCTTTTATCGTCAGGATCAGTGTTGCGGACCCTTTTATACCATGGCGTGTCGTACCAAAGCTTTGCCTCACACTTTACAGTTTGACCGCCGGTCCAGTGCCAATCTGTGCAGTGGAGCTTTTGATAACACACACAACCCATCATCGCATCACACCAGTCACGTGACACTTGGCGACCTGCACAATCAGGTCAAGTAGTTAGTAGCAACATTGAGAAAATGGATACTTATTGTGTTTTTCCATTTAAGTGGAGGAGATGTGCATCGTCAGCTTAACAATAATGTATTCAGTGATGTGCACGTGCAATAGATCCCAATCTATTTGCAGATGTTAATGATTGATTGGGGTTTTACTGCTTAGCAACATCTGAGATCGTATCGGAACGGATACCCACTTGTAACGTAACAGTGTACACTCATAGTTGCTTAAAATTGCATAGTTCGATGGTTTTGAGTATCTGCCATTTAAAACAAAAATAAAAATAAAAATATTAGGTTCATTGTTCTAATTTGACCAGATATTATGCTCCATAGTGCTGCGTGCGCCGTGGTGCCATAGGAACCGCATCTACAACTTCTACTTTTACAATTCCAAATCCTATCTCTCCCAACTTTCTGAAAGCACTACTTATTGATTCCCATTTATCCTAACGCAGAGCCCTTGTCCTATCATGCACACTCACAGTAATGAATGTTAAACACTAGGCAAGGTAGCGAGCGACAAGTACCAATTTTGTATGGCTTTGTTTTGACCGGAGAATGATCCCTCAACCTCGATGACCGCGGGAAGTGGACACCCTGATCACTCACCATCTTGCTCAGTCCACTGTGAAAATAACCAAAGGCACCAATCTTCTAGCGCAGCAGACTGCGGAAGAAGAACCCACCTCATAGGATCAGCAGCTCCGCCATCTATGTCAGGGTTACCAACCCTTAAGGCCCAGTCAGACCTTACCGTACTGAGTACCGGACACCACCGGACAAAGAATTGTCTAGTCCGGTGGTGTCCGGTGTCAAAACTGTTGCAACGGCCGCCAGACAAAACGGACGCTAAACGGACAAGAAACATACATTAACGAATAGCCAATGGATGAGAACCAGATGAGAACCGGATGGCAAACGAGTGTCAAACGGACGGACCAGACACCAAACGGACACCAACCGGACACCTACCGGACACCTACCGGACTGTTCATGGACGTGCCAAAAACGACGGGCCAAATTCCCGCAGCACGGTCAACGGACTCTTCAGGATACAAACCGGACACCTAATGGATGAGTAACAGACATGAAACGGACTAAACGGACTTAAAACGGACACCAACCGTACACTTCAGTCCAGTGGTGTCTGGTACAAGTTTTGTGCATGTTCAAAACTTGTACCGGACACTGCCAGACACCACTGTAAAGATAACGGATACGCTGGATGCCAGCCATATATAAACCATACATTGCCATATTTCACCAGACAGTGTCCGTTTTCTATCCGGTTCCTCAATCCGGTGAGGTCTGACTGGGGCTTTACGGTTTCGCCGTAAGGTGTACAATATTTTATGTCCCCATCATCACCTTACGCCAATCTTCCATTTTCTTGGGGGGGGGGGGCGGATTTGTTATTGTTCAAATTTCTTTTATTCCAGTTGAATAATATCTTTTTTCAGCAGCAAGGCTGAATGTTCCAATGTTGGCAACCCTGCAATACCATTAATATAGTAATATTATATACATCTTTACAAATTATTGTGTTCAAAATGCACTACATTAAAAATTGTTTTGGGGGAGTACCACCAGACCCCCCAATATAACATACCTGAAGATCTTTGGGTTTTTCATGTTGGCAACCCTGCTATGTAAGAGACTGGACGTGGTGGCCGAATCGATAGAGCGCAGGCCTCCCGTGGTTGAGTGTTCAATTCCTGGTCGAGTCAAACCAATAACTTACAAAATTGATACTTGTCGCTTCCTAGCCTGGCGCTCAGTATTATTAGGATATGGCAAGGACTGGTTGGCTTGGTGTCAGGATAATGTGACTGAGTGGGATATCGGGTCATGGTGCTGGCGGCCTGGTTTCCCAGTGGGGCAACATTATAAAGTTGCCATGAGTGCATACTGTCACAAGTCGGTACCCATCCTGATATGAACTTAGATGTTACGAGGACATGAAACTCCAATAACCAACCAATCAACCTATGTAACATTGAAGTGTGGCGTAATGAGGTCAGGTCCTGGGGCAATCAAGAATGGAGGCGATTAATCATATGAACCATGCCCTGGTCTAAGCACTTCCATCTCCACCCCCCCCCCCCCCTCCACCCGCCTCGCCTCTGTGGTATGTGCTGTCCTTTCTGTGGGAAAGTGCATATAAAAGACCCCTTGCTGCTTATCGGAAAGGGTAGCCTATGTGACAGCAGCGGGTTTCCTCCAAAGAAATATGTCAGAATGACCATATGTTTGATGTCCAATACCCGATGATATGATAAAAAAAATCAATGTGCTCTAGCGGCATCGTTAAATAAAACAAGTTTAACTTTTTACTTTGTGTTATGGTTGTGACATGACTGCTGTAAGCAAATTTTCAGGATGGTCGGTTTGTTGAGAAATGGCGGCTATTGTTGCTAAGCGAGCAGCTCAACACAGCGGCTTTCACTTATTCACTCCAGATTACAGAGCAGGTGACCATGTGACCATGTGACCATTCGCCGTGAATATGGCCTCTGCTGCCGACACGGCATAAAGCAACCACCAATCAATCATTCAATTTGCTCATGGAATGCCATTATATTGCTTGCCTGCAGCAGGATGATTAAGGAGGTAGGTGCATTGCTTCCGGGAATTCTACTTTCGGTTTGGAAATTCTACTTCCGGCTCCAAAACCAACCAACCAATGCGTATGCGCACGATAAGCAGAGTGGCGCCTGGTGCGCAGTTAATAGTCACGCGAGCATCACGTGTCCGCTTTAAAGGTTGCCTTCCTCGTATCTGATTGGCTGATTTTATGTGGTTAACACTCGTATTGCTGATGGCAGACACAGTGCACCTGCATGTGCTACAAGTACAAATCTAGCAGTGTTTCAGTTATTTATACGGAGTGTGGCACCATAATGATGGCGTTATTTTCGCATTACATTCTGCTTTTAGATTGGGAGCCAACGTTGCATATCCAGTGTTAAAAATTCACATTTATTTAAAAAGAAATTTAGAACAGCTTGGGGAAAATTGCCTTCTAATGCAATTTTCACCCAACCAATTAGATACGTGAATAATATAGCCTTTCAAAGCTGCATTAGCCATTAGCCAAAATTTGCTCAAACTAAAATGAACTGAAGCGATGAAACCTAATATGTGTATCTTAAAAATGGTGCGCAGGGCGTTTGCGCGCACCTGCAACGTGACGTCACCTCACGTGACGTCACCTCACGTGACCACTCCATGGCCAAGCTATGTTCAGGGCGTGGGGCGTTGTGCAGGCCGTGTTCAGTGCAGCCGTGATGTGAGGTCACTGCACATGACCACTCCGTGGCCGGGCTGTGCTCAGTGAGATGGCGATGTGACATCACTGCGTGTGACCACTCCATGGCCGGGCTGTGCTCAGTGAGGTGGCGATGTGACATCACTGCACATGACACTCCATGGCCGGGCTGTGCTCCATGAGGTGGCGATGTGACATCACTGCACATGACCACTCCGTGGCCGGGCTGTGCTCAGTGAGGTGGTGATGTGACGTCACTGCATGTGACCACTTGGTGGCCGGGCTGTGCTCAGTGAAGTGGTGATGTGACGTCACTGCACGTGACCACTCCATGGACGGGGTGTGCTCAGTGAGGATGCTATGTGACATCACTGCACATGACCACTCCGTGGCCGGGCTGTGCTTAGTGAGGTGGCGATGTGACATCACTGCACATGACCACACCATGGCCGGGCTGTGCTCAGTGAGGTGGTGATGTGACGTCGCTGCATGTGACCACTCCGTGGCTGGGCTGTGCTCAGTGAGGTGGCGATGTGACATCACTGCACGTGACCACTCTGTGGCCGGGCTGTGCTCAGTGAGGTGGCGATGTGACGTCACTGCACATGACCACTCTGTGGCCAGGCTGTGCTCAGTGAGGAGGTGATGTGACGTCACTGCACATGACCACTCCATGCATGGCCGGGCTGTGCTCAGTGAGGTGGCGTTGTGACATCACTGCACGTGACCACTCCATAGCCGGGCTGTGCTCAATGAGGAGGCGATGTGACATCACTGCACATGACCACTCCTTGGCCGGGCTGTACGCAGTGAGGTGCTGATGTGACATCACTGTATGTGACCTCTCCGTGGCCGGGCTGTGCTCAGTGAGGTGGCGATGTGACATCACTACATGTGACCACTCCGTGGCCGGGCTGTGCTCAGTGAGGTGGCGATGTGCCATCACTGCATGTGACCACTCCGTGGCCGGGCTGTGCTCAGTGAGGTGGCGATGTGACATCACTGCACGTGACCACTCCGTGGCCAGGCTGTGCTCAATGAGGTGGCGATGTGATGTCACTGCACGTGACCACTCCGTGGCCGGGCTGTGCTCAGGGAGGAGGCCGTCCGTCAGCAGGCTGCAGGGTGCCGCGAAGTAAGGCTCCACTCCGGTGTCGCAGTTTCAGCCACCTGCCAGTTTCCACCGCCCGTATAGACTCAAACTCAAGGCATTTTCAATGGTCGTGAGCAATCTTCATACAGAAAATACAGCAAAAGTGAAATATCTCTAAAACTACACCACCTATTAACAAATCGCTTGGTACACATATAGAAAACATCTTTACCAAAAAGACCGTATTAAATTTATATGGTTAGGGTTCTTGATTTGTATTAATTTTGAATAAAACTAAGGTTTTGCACTGCGCGTACTGTCAAACTCAAGGCATTGTCAATGGTCGCTAACAATCTTCATACAGAAAATACAAAACCACACCACCTAGAAACAAATCGCTTGGTACACATGTAGAAAACATCTTTACCAAAAACATTATATTAAATTTATAAGGTTAGTGACGATGATGTTAGATTTTGACGCATGCGCATGAAACTGACAGGCAGCTGAAACTGACCGGGAGCTGAAACTACGACACCGGCACTGGCCTTCTGCCCGGTCAGGGGTAGGGTTACTGGCCCCTTTATCGCACTCTTTTCAGCCCTTTTTTCCCTGCCCCTTTATCACTATGAATATGAGGACGTACGCGGGCAGACCTCTCCCGCTTTATGCATCTGCCGTGCAACAGCATCGGGCCTGGCGTGTGTCGATGGAGGCCTGGATGGGGCGAGGGCGAGACGGGCGTGGGGGGGGGAAGCATATAAAAAACTAACAAAACAAAATATTAAAAGAATCATCTCATGCCTGTGAACTGTAATTTATTCATACACAATGCACTTTGGGGTGCGTTATGGGTTTTTTTCTGTTTTTTTGGGGGGGGGGGGGCGGGGACTGAGGGGGTTAGAAAAAAAAAGAGGAAAGTTATTGTGGGCCGTGATTCCCCCCATATTGCTCCGGGGGCAGATTTCACATGCTGAACTGCGGCCCGCGTTTATTGGCGACTAAGCGCCCATGTGACTGCGCCTAGCACCAGGCTCTGTACACCGCCTGTAGGAGCTGCCCGCTTCTGAGTGGCTCAGAGCCGGTATGAGCAATTTGTATGAGCAGTAAGTGACAAAGTGAGCGCCGGCTCAGCCCTGCTGCCAGCCCCCAGCCCCCATCTCTCACCCGCCCACAAGTTTGTGTACCCCGTTGGAGGGATTGTACGAATGGACCAGATACTGTGCATTAGAAGCCGCGTCTCGAATAGAAGTCGCACCCTGATGTGAGGATTATAGGCAACATGAATAGCGACGCAAATACACCATGGCACAAGTAGAGGCCGCATTGTAAATGGAAACCACTATGCAAATAGAAGCCATGACACAAATAGAATAGAAGCTATGGGATTGAGTAGAAGTCGCAAAGTGAATAAAAGCTTCAAGATTAATAGAAGCCACAATATGACTAGAAACTGCGAGATGAATAGAAGCCACAAGATGAATAGAAGCTGCAAGATGAATAGAATCAGTAAGATGAATAGAAACCGCAAGGCGAATAGAAGCCACAAGATGAATAGAAACTGCAAGATGAATAGAAACTGCTAGATTAATAGGAGCTGCAATATGAATAGAAGCTGCAATATGAATAGGACCTGCAAGATGAATAGGAGCTGCAAGATGAATAGGAGCTGCAAGATGAATAGAAGCTGCAAGATGAATAGAAGCCACAAGATTAATAGGAGCTGCAATATGAATAGAATCTTCAAGGTGAATAGAAGCTGCAAGATGAATAGAAGCCACACGATGAATAGAAGCCACAAGATGAATAGAAACTGCCAGATGAATAGAAGATGCAAAATGAAAAGAAGCCACAAGATGAATAGAAGCCACAAGACTTAATAGAAACCGCAAGATGAATAGAAGCCGCAAGGCAAATAGAAGCCAGAACACAAATAGAAACTGCTACACAACTAGACACGCAACATAAATAGACTGCAACTGCTATGAGCTACTCCACAGTGGTTGGAGGCGTGTGGTGGTGGGGGGAGGGGGAGGGTGGCGGAGCGAGGAATTGCCACGAGACTGAATCAGGGTAATGGGGTGTGGGTGTCTGTAGTTGCTTTGGGACAAACAGAAGATGTGAGAACTGAGGCTTGCATAATTCCGAATATCCAATGTTTTATGGAAGCCCTCCTTTGCGATGCATCTCAAAGAAGCATTTTAATATCAACATAACTGGAAACCAAACCTCACAACCTTGGGAAGCGCTTTCATAATTCCTTCATTTTTTTGTGTCTTTTTTTTGTGTGTGTGTGCAAAACCCATAATTATAACCTACAGCTGCTTTTTACTGTTTTTTGTTGTACAGCATGAGCCGTGTGTGTGTGTGTGTGTGTGTGTGTGTATGTTTGTGTGTGTGTGTGTGTGTGGAGCTGGTTGGAGGTACCGTAATGTATATTGATAGTATGCGCCCACTCATTGGGTGGTGCCTTCTTCTCTTCTTGCAGCTGCTTCCACTGGCCTTGTGTGATAAGAGTTTTACACTGAGTTATCGCCATGCCCCGGGGAAATTAATAAAGGCAACAACAATGGGTTTCCATTTCTGTTTGGGTAGGTAGGACTTGTAGCCGCTCGTGACCCATTCAGTTGGTATTCAATCACATATAGCGCCACATGTGGGGATTGTATGATTCACGAAAAGTCCCAGAACGAAACCCGCAAAAGTACCCCGCCCCGATCAGCAAACATGATGTTATGTGCATAAAGGCATTTGATTTATTCAAATTTCAGATGTAAATCAGCATTTGATTTAGTTTATTGTGTGTTGGTGAGATAGTGTCTCCTTTATTGTGATGTGTCACAGTGAGATAGTATTCACTTAATTGTAATGTGTAACAGTGAGATAGTGTCTGTTTACTGTAATGTGTCCTAGTGAGATCTGGTAGTGTCGGCTTTACTGTAACGTATCACAGTGAGATAGTGTCTGCTTTACTGTAATGTATCACACTGAGATAGTGTCTGCTTTACTGTAATGTATCACAGTGAGATAGTGTCGGCTTTACTGTAACGTATCACAGTGAGATAGTGTCTGCTTTACTGTAACATATCACAGTGAGATAGTGTCTGCTTTACTGTAATGTATCACAGTGAGATAGTGTCGGCTTTACTGTAACGTATCACAGTGAGATAGTGTCTGCTTTACTGTAACGTATCACAGTGAGATAGTGTCTGCTTTACTGTAACGTATCACAGTGAGATAGTGTCTGCTTTACTGTAATGTATCACAGTGAGATAGTGTCTGCTTTACTGTAATGTATCACAGTGAGATAGTGTCTGCTTTACTGTAATGTATCACAGTGAGATAGTGTCTGCTTTACTGTAATGTATCACAGTGAGATAGTGTCTGCTTTACTGTAATGTATCACAGTGAGATAGTGTCTGCTTTACTGTAATGTATCACAGTGAGATAGTGTCTGCTTTACTGTAATGTATCACAGTGAGATAGTGTCTGTTTACTGTAATGTATCACAGTGAGATAGTGTCTGCTTTACTGTAACATATCACAGTGAGATAGTGTCTGCTTTACTGTAATGTATCACAGTGAGATAGTGTCTGCTTTACTGTAATGTATCACAGTGAGATAGTGTCTGCTTTACTGTAATGTATCACAGTGAGATAGTGTCTGCTTTACTGTAATGTATCACAGTGAGATAGTGTCTGCTTTACTGTAATGTATCACAGTGAGATAGTGTCTGCTTTACTGTAATGTATCACAGTGAGATAGTGTCTGCTTTACTGTAATGTATCACAGTGAGATAGTGTCTGCTTTACTGTAATGTATCACAGTGAGATAGTGTCTGTTTACTGTAATGTGTCACAGTGAGATGTGGTAGTGTCTGATTTACTGTAATGTGTCACAGTGAGATAGTGTCTGTTTACTGTAATGTGTCACAGCGAAATAGTGGCTGCTTTACTGTAATGTGTCACAGTGAGATCTGGTAGTGTCTGCTTTACTGTAATGTGTCATAGTGAGATAGGATGTGCTTTAATTAATGTGTCACAGTGAGATAGGGTCTGCTTTACTGTAATGTGTCACAGTGAGATAGGGACGACTGTAATGTTCTTGTGTGTCTGCTTTACTGTAATGTATCACAGTGAGATAGTGTCTGCTTTACTGTACGTATCACAGTGAGATAGTGTCTGCTTTACTGTAAGTATCACAGTGAGATAGTGTCTGCTTTACTGTAATGTATCACAGTGAGATAGTGTCTGCTTTACTGTAATGTATCACAGTGAGATAGTGTCTGCTTTACTGTAATGTACCACAGTGAGATAGTGTCTGCTTTACTGTAATGTATCACAGTGAGATAGTGTCTGCTTTACTGTAACGTATCACAGTGAGATAGTGTCTGCTTTACTGTAACGTATCACAGTGAGATAGTGTCTGCTTTACTGTAACGTATCACAGTGAGATAGTGTCTGCTTTACTGTAATGTATCACAGTGAGATAGTGTCTGCTTTACTGTAATGTATCACAGTGAGATAGTGTCTGCTTTACTGTAATGTATCACAGTGAGATAGTGTCTGCTTTACTGTAATGTATCACAGTGAGATAGTGGCTGCTTTACTGTAATGTATCACAGTGAGATAGTGTCTGCTTTACTGTAATGTATCACAGTGAGATAGTGTCTGCTTTACTGTAATGTATCACAGTGAGATATGTCTGCTTTACTGTAATGTATCACAGTGAGATAGTGTCTGTTTACTGTAATGTATCACGTGAGATAGTGTCTGCTTTACTGTAAGTATCACAGTGTTGTTTTGTTTGTGTTGCTGCTTTACTGTAATGTATCACAGTGAGATAGTGTCTGCTTTACTGTAACGTATCACAGTGAGATAGTGTCGGCTTTACTGTAATGTATCACAGTGAGATAGTGTCTATTTTACTGTAATGTATCACAGTGAGATAGTGTCTGCTTTACTGTAATGTATCACAGTGAGATAGTGTCTGCTTTACTGTAATGTATCACAGTGAGATAGTGTCTGATTTACTGTAATGTATCACAGTGAGATAGTGTCTGCTTTACTGTAATGTATCACATTGAGATAGTGTCTGCTTTACTGTAATGTATCACAGTGAGATAGTGTCTGCTTTACTGTAATGTATCACAGTGAGATAGTGTCTGCTTTACTGTAATGTATCACAGTGAGATAGTGTCTGCTTTACTGTAACATATCACAGTGAGATAGTGTCTGCTTTACTGTAATGTATCACAGTGAGATAGTGTCTGCTTTACTGTAATGTATCACAGTGAGATAGTGTCTGTTTACTGTAATGTATCACAGTGAGATAGTGGCTGATTTACTGTAAGGTGTCATAGTGAGATCTGGTAGTGTCTGATTTACTGTAATGTGTCACAGTGAGATAGTGTCTGTTTACTGTAATGTGTCACAGCGAAATAGTGGCTGCTTTACTGTAACGTATCACAGTGAGATAGTGTCTGTTTACTGTAATGTGTCACAGTGAGATAGTGGCTGATTTACTGTAATGTGTCATAGTGAGATCTGGTAGTGTCTGATTTACTGTAATGTGTCACAGTGAGATAGTGTCTTTACTGTAAGTATCACAGTGAGATAGTGTCTGCTTTACTGTAACGTATCACAGTGAGATAGTGTCTGCTTTACTGTAACGTATCACAGTGAGATAGTGTCTGCTTTACTGTAACATATCACAGTGAGATAGTGTCTGCTTTACTGTAATGTATCACAGTGAGATAGTGTCTGCTTTACTGTAATGTATCACAGTGAGATAGTGTCTGCTTTACTGTAATGTACCACAGTGAGATAGTGTCTGCTTTACTGTAATGTACCACAGTGAGATAGTGTCTGTTTACTGTAATGTGTCACAATGAGATAGTGTCTGCTTTACTGTAACATATCACAGTGAGATAGTGTCTGCTTTACTGTAATGTGTCACAGTGAGATAGTGTCTGCTTTACTGTAATGCATCACAGTGAGATAGTGTCTGCTTTACTGTAATGTATCACAGTGAGATAGTGTCTGCTTTACTGTAACGTATCACAGTGAGATAGTGTCTGCTTTACTGTAATGTATCACAGTGAGATAGTGTCTGCTTTACTGTAATGTATCACAGTGAGATAGTGTCTGCTTTACTGTAACGTATCACAGTGAGATAGTGTCTGCTTTACTGTAATGTACCACAGTGAGATAGTGTCTGTTTACTGTAATGTGTCACAGTGAGATAGTGGCTGATTTACTGTAATGTGTCACAGTGAGATAGTGTCTGCTTTACTGTAATGTGTCACAGTGAGATAATGCCTACTTTACTGTAATGTGTCACAGTGAGATAATGCCTACTTTACTGTAATGTGTCACAGTGAGATAATCTTTATTAAGTCAGTGAGATATGCTTTTACTGAATGTCACAGTGAGATATGCACTTACTGTAGTCCAAAACAACAAACAACACACCAACAAATAATGCCTCTGTAATGTGTCACAGTGAGATAATGCCTACTTTACTGTAATGTGTCAGAGTGAGATAATGCCTACTTTACTGTAATGTGTCACAGTGAGATAATGCCTACTTTACTGTAATGTGTCACAGTGAGATACTCATTAATGTGCACAGTGAGATAGCTCTTTACTGAAACACATCACAGTGAGATAATGCCTACTTTACTGTAATGTGTCACAGTGAGATAATGTCTGCTTTACTGTAATGTGTCACAGTGAGATAATGCCTACTTTACTGTAATGTGTCAGAGTGAGATAATGCCTACTTTACTGTAATGTGTCACAGTGATATAATGCCTACTTTACTGTAATGTGTCACAGTGAGATAATGCCTACTTTACTGTAATGTGTCACAGTGAGTCACCATCTTGTAATAAGTCAGGACTCGGCCATCTGAACCCCGCACATTACTAGTCTCCACAGGTGTGTTCTGACAATTGTCTGTCAGTTACCACCTGTCGTTACTCTCAACAACTCATAAGGAAGAAAGGAAGACAAGTCGCGCAAGATTGACAGTGAAGAGGTTGTGCTTTATTGGCATCAACCCCGGTTCACCTACTGGCGACCTATCACCCTCACTCCTTACCAACTGCCCACACGGATCCTCATCACTCCTACTGGTGTATCTCAGAATCAGTGGCTACAATGCATTGAACCTGGTTGCTGTTGTTGCACACAGCTCAGTGCCTTTTAGAATAGATGTTGCTAGTTCAAGAGTAGAGAGTGGAGTTGTCTTCCAGAGTTCCCAGAGTGGGGTCTGTGTGTCAGGTATGAGGAATGCAGGTGACTGGGCTCACACAGCCAGCCAATCAGACACCCTCTACAGCCTGGGTGGGCGACACCCTAATAGGGGGCAGCTGTCACTCAACCCCCAGCTGTAGGTGGTGTCCATAATGCATGCAGGATGGCTGGGTGTGCTTGCCCATCAGCCCCGTGGTAACAGGTAGTTGCAGACAGTTACAACAAACATATATTAAAAATGCCCTTCCCCTCCACTTGCATTCTTTCTGGTGCATGGAGGGAACATTTCAAAACTTATCAACCGTCTCTTAAGTATAAACATCACATCACAATCTTGGTCGCTATGTGTTATCACATTTCCACATAGGCGCTTATGTCACACCGCGAGTGGGGCACCCATTGCTTCTCTGTTACATAATCCTGGTCCCCACTCCGTAGCCTGAGAATAATAATGTTCTTTGCCAATATATAAATCCGAACCGAAAATCCGTATATTTTTACAAACTGATTCACTCAAATGTCTCAGGGATTCACCATCTGATTTACTCAAATGTCTCAGTGATTCACCATCTGATTTACTCAAATGTCTCAGGGATTCACCATCTGTTTCACTCAAATGTCCCACGGTGATTCACCATCTGCTTTACACCGGGCGCGGTGGCCGAATCGGTAGAGTGCAGGCCTCCCATACGGGAGCTCGGGAGTTCAATTCCCGGTCGATTCAAACCAATGACTAATAAAATTGATACTTGTTGCTTCCTAGCTTGGCGCTTGGCATTAATAGGAAAGGGCGAGGACTGGTTGGCTCAGTGTCAGGATAATGTGGCTGAGTAGGATATTAGGTTATGGTTCTAGTGGCCTGATTTCCCAGTGGGGCAGCACTATAATGTTGCCATGAGTGCGCATTGTAAAAAGTTGGTACCCGTCCTGATATGACTTTAGATGTTGCCAGGATGTAAAACTCCAACAACCAACCGCCAGCTGTACTGTAATTTGTCACTGCAGTGATTCAGCTTGATTTACTATAAGGTGTCACAATAAATCACCATGTGTCATGTACCAGCATTCAGGCAGAATGGTTGTTTATCTGAGGTGCACTGTGGCACATATCTGTTAATCACTGTTTTCCTGTTCATGGTGACCTTATGGGGAAATGTTTAACACTTCGTTGCTGTGATGAAAGTAGGTCATCAAGAGTTGTCTCTCTTCAACCTCATATGGGACTAGTCACAGGTCATCGTAAGCAGCTTAAAGCTAAGATTCCTTATACGTGGTATGCGGCATGCAAATGTCGTATATGCGGCGTAGATATATGCCAACCCCCAACATTTGTTGGGGTTTTTCCTCCAAATTTGTGAAGGTGTGTATTGGTTTCTATGGCAAACGCAGCAGCATTCACATTCACATGCCGCACCGATCGGTCCATGGGTCGATCCATTTGCTGCATTCGCATTCGCACATTTGGACGTATGGAAGCACCACTATTCATTTACATGCTTTTAGATTTTTATTCGCATTCGCATTCGGATGCTGCATACCGTGTGTAAGGAATCTTAGCTTAGGACGATGGTTTTGACTTTCTGTCAATATTTGATATAAATATATTACATTAATCATTATCGTCTACCTTACTTTAGTTTGAAGTAACTTTGATTATATAGTTGAGCGCTCTAGAGGCGTCGGTAAATAAAAAAGCGTTACTTTGGAGATAGTTGAAGTGAAAACATGCTAAATTAATTTGTGCATGCACGCCAGAATTCTGACACCATAGGCTCAAGTAATAACAGGTTCTATTAAGTTGACGTAATATTCCCCTCTATGCAGCAACACATTTAATAAGTGCACCAGTATCTAAGTAAATACCTCAGGGAGTTTGACGCCCCTGCCTTGCAGAGTTGTAAACCACTGCCTTGTGGTACAGGTTCTTGACAGAACCGAAGGCTAAGGGAGCAAACCCTAAACAGAAAACCATGTCACTGTGGCAGCATTAAGGGCGGTTGATGTATGGAACTCCCAACATCTCCCGACCAGCCACTGCAGGGACAAATAGTTTTGCGCCTGTCTTGACATGTTCTTGCCGGTGTGAAACCTCTATTTGCTCCCCGAGAGAGTGCCGCTGGTAACTTGCAAAAGCCAGCAGCACTTCAACACTTTTGCAGGCAGCTTTCATGAAATACATGGACGCAACTCTCACAGCAGAGAGCTAAATGGAGAGTGGCAGTCAAGTAATGAAAGCAGTCTTTGTCGCATCGCGACCGACAGCATGATGATGATGATCTAAGTTTGATATGTAGATTCAATCTAGATAAGTATTTTGATTTAGAAATGTGATGCTTTCATCGGACTATGCAGCTTTAACGTTGCATAGTCCGATGAAAACATCAACATTTTAAAACCAAGACAATTATCTAGCTTTGATTCTACATATTTGATTTAGATACTGGTGCACTTATTACACATTTGTCACCACATAGTAGGGAATACCGAGTCAATTTAATAGAACCTGTTACTGCAGAAGCCTATGGTGTCAGAGTTTTGGCAATGTTGTTAAAATTAATTTAGCACGTTTGCACTTCAAATATCTCAAAAGTTAACCATTTAAAATAAAAATTACTTCAAACTAAAGTTAGGTACAGTATAATAATCAATTTAATATATTTATCTCAGAAAAATGGTGGAAATTCAAAACTATCGGGCTCTGCAACTTCAAAGTTTAAGTTGGCACAGTATTCCGTTCTATGCAGCAACAAACACTTAAAGCTGCATAGTCCGATGAAGCATCAAATTGTCAAAACCAAAGCAATTATCTGGAATTGATTCTATATATCTAACTTAGATACTGATGCATGTATTAAGCATTTGTTGCCACATATCTGGGAATACTGACACAATTTAATAGAACCTGTTACTGCTAAAGCCTATGGTGTCAGAGTTTTGGCAAGCTTGCCAAAACTAATTTGACATGTTTGCGCTTCAAATATCTCAAAACATAACTGTTTAAAATAAACAGGACTTGAAGCTAAAGTAAGGTCGATTATAACGGTCAGGTTAATCTATTTATCTCAGAAAAATTACAGAAACTCAACGCCATCGGACTACGCAACTTTAATAAACGCACCAGTATCTTAGTTGGATATCTCAAATCAAATCTAGATAGATAAGTATTTTGATTTAGAGAATTTGATGCTTTCATCGGACTATGCAGCTTTAGCTATTTCAATATTCATGCAATTTGTGTTACGTTCGGTTTACAGCGTTCATAGCGTTTTAATGCTTGTACTTTCTACAAACATGACAGTGACCCAGATTACGTTGAGTCATAGACTATGTTCTAATCCCATTCTCTTATTCCTGTAGGTGAGTATGCCCAGTTGGCCGTTGCACCATGCGAGATAATGCGGAATATTCGGCTCAGTCGGATAAGTCTGTTTCGTACATATATACAGTAAAGTCTCTCTAACTGACCACCTCCACAGATTGACCACTCCCCTATATCGAATGCTTTTTTCGGGTCCCAACCGATCGCCCATACAAAACCATTGTAATGATTAAATAAAACTCCCTAAACCGACCACCTCCCGAAATGGACCATTTAAAGTCGGGCCCATGGTCGGTCGATTTAGGGAGGTTTTACTGTATAACATAGGAGCTGGACTGGCTTTTCGTACGGGAGGTCTTCAGTTCAGTTTTGTTGTTTGTTGTTGGAGTTTTACGTCCTGGCCACATCTAAGGTCATATCAAATGGTCTTCAGTTCAAACCAATGACTTACAAAATTGATACCTGTCATTACCTAACCTGCTCTTTATTTAGCGTTACTAGGATAGGGCAAGGACTAGTTCGCTCAGTGTCAGGATAATGTGGCTAGTTGGAAATTGGGTCATGGTGCTGTCAACCTGGTCTTCGAGTCAGACAGCATTATAAAGTTGTCATGAGTGTGCACTGTCGCAAGTCGGTACCCATCCTGATATGACTCCTAGATGTTGATAGGATGTACCCCCCCCCCCCCCCCCCCACGCCCGCGACAAAAACGAATACAATTATGTAACCGATTTAAAGGAAGACTGCACACACGCATACAGTCATATACACATAACATATACACAAACACGCATACACATACACACATACAGCCATACACACATGTACATACATACACACATACACACATGACATGCACAAATACATATACACACATACACACATACATACATATACACACATACACATGTACACACATACACAAACACACATACACACATACATACACGCACATACACACATACACACATGTACACACATACATATACACACATACACATGTACACACACACATATACACACATACACACACATGCACACACATACACACATGCACACACATACACACATACAGACATATACACACATACACACTCATACACACACATACACAGAGACTTACTGACACCCCCCTGCTGGTACTAGTGCCATTAACTAGTACACGGCACGCCGGAACCAGCGCCAATGCACCTGGAAGGCGCGCCTCACTCGGGGCTGGCTGCATCTGGCAGTCACGTGACTTCAGCGAGCTCTAGCCGTCAGCCGGTTAACGGAAGGTCATTCAGGTCAGGGTGTCATCCCCATATAAC
The DNA here is from genome assembly GCA_030323885.1 of Branchipolynoe longqiensis. Taxonomy (NCBI): domain Eukaryota; kingdom Metazoa; phylum Annelida; class Polychaeta; order Phyllodocida; family Polynoidae; genus Branchipolynoe; species Branchipolynoe longqiensis. Next base: position 92,113,299 of record CM059192.1, read on the forward strand.
CTCACATGGCTGGAGCGCGCACCGGGCATGCGCACCGGTCATGCGCACCGGCCGCACCGCGCATGCGCACCGGGCATGGGCACCGGGCATGCGCACCGGGCGCACCGGGCATGCGCACCGGTCATGCGCACCGGCCGCACCGCGCATGCGCACCGGGCATGGGCACCGCGCATGCGCACCGGGCGCACCGGGCATGCGCACCGGTCATGCGCACCGGCCGCACCGGGCGCACCGGGCATGGGCACCGGGCATGCGCACCGGGCGCACCGTGCATGCGCACCGGGCGCACCGGGCATGCGCACCTGGTGCACCGGGCTGGTGGTCAGCGTGTGTGCATGTAGGTGTATGTATGAGTGTGCGTGTATGTATATGTGTATATATATATATGTATGTGTGTGTGTATGTGTGTATGACTATGAGTGTATATGTGCATGTATGTATATGTGTATATATGTATGTGTAGATCTGATCAAAAAGAATCTCCGGTGGACTGGACGTCTCATGACGATGTCATCAGACAGGCTACCAAAGCAGATCCTCTATTCTCAACTGTCTTCTGGTTACACAAAGAGGCCTTCATCTTCGGTTCAAGAATACCATCAAGAGAAACCTGAAGCTGAGAGACATTAAGACCGACTCATGGACATCACTCTCACAGCAGAGAGCTAAATGGAGAGCGGCAGTCAAGTAATGAAAGCTGTCTTTGTCGCATTGGGACTGACAGTATGATGATGATGATAATGATGATGTATGTGTGCATGTATGTGTATGCGTGTATGTGTGCATGTATGTGTGTATGTGTGTGCATGTATGTATATGTATGTGTGCATGTATGTGTATGTGTGCATGTATGTGTGTATGAGTGTATGTGTATGCATGTATAAATATGTGTATATATGTATGTGTGCATGTATGTGTGCGTAGGTATGTGTGTGTATGACTGAATGCATGTATGTGTGTTTGTAGGTACATGTGTATGTATGTGCATGTATGTGTATGTATGTGCATGTATGAATGTGCACATGTAGATATGTGTGTATGTATGACTGCATGCATGTGTATACATGTAGGTATGTATGTGCATGTATTTGTGTATGTATGCGTGTATGTGTATATATGTGTGTATGTGTGTATATATGTGTATGAGTGTATGTGTATGACTATGCATGTACATATATATGTGTATATGAGTGTATATGTATCTGGGCATGTCATATGAGTGTATTTGTACACATAGATATGTATGTATGCACATGTCTGTATGTATGTGCGTGTATGTGTGTGCATGTATGTGTGTACATGTGTGTGTACATGTGTGTGTAATTGTGGGTGTCTGGGGGTTGAGGTGCGTTTGAGAGACTGAGAGGTTGCCTAGTTACCCCTAAGCTCTTAAAGCTCATTGGGAGATACCAGAAGACAGGCCTAAGGGTCATTGATTATAGTATACTCATTTAAGACAAGTTGACTCAGGATCTAAATGAGAGAAATGAGATGAGACACACGGACAGGAGGGAGGTGTTCTGTACAGACAGGTGGGATGTGTCTTGTATAGACAGATGGGAGGTCAGTACAGACAGGTGGGAGGTGTTCTGTACAGACAGGTAGGAGTTGTTCTGTACAGGCAGGTGGGAGGTCAGTACAGGCAGGTGGGAGTTGTTCTGTACAGACAGGTGGGAGGTGTTCTGTACAGACAGGTGGGAGTTGTTCTCTACAGGCAGGTGGGAGGTCAGTACAGACAGGTGGGAGTTGTTCTGTACAGACAGGTGGGAGGTGTTCTGTACAGACAGGTGGGAGGTCAGTACAGACAGGTGGGAGATGTTCTGTACAGACAGGTGGGAGGCGTTCTGTACAGACAGGTGGGAGGTGTTCTGTACAGACAGGTGGGAGTTGTTATGTACAGACAGGTAGGAGTTGTTCTATACAGACAGGTGGGAGTTGTTCTGTACAGACAGGTGGGAGTTGGTCTGTACAGACAGGTGGGGGTCGTTCTGTACAGACAGCTGGGAGTTGTTCTGTACAGACAGGTGGGAGGTCAGTACAGACAGGTGGGGGGTCAGTACAGACAGGTGGGAGGTGTTCTGTACAGACAGGTGGGAGGTGTTCGTACAGACAGGTGGGAGATGTTCTGTACAGACAGGTGGGAGGTCAGTACAGACAGGTGGGAGTTGTTCTGTACAGACAGGTGGGAGTTGTTCTGTACAGACAGGTGGGAGGTCAGTACAGACAGGTGGGAGTTGTTCTGTCCAGACAGGTGGGAGGTCAGTACAGACAGGTGGGAGGTCAGTACAGACAGGTGGGAGGTGTTCTGTACAGACAGGTGGGAGGTGTTCTGTACAGACAGGTGGGAGTTGTTTTGTACAGACAGGTGGGAGGTGTTCTGTACATACAGGTGGGAGTTGTTCTGTACAGACAGGTGGTAGGTGTTCTGTACAGACAGGTGGGAGGTCAGTACAGACAGGTGGGAGATGGTCTGTACACACAGGTGGGAGTTGTTCTGTACAGACAGGTGGGAGTTGTTCTGTACAGACAGGTGGGAGATGTTCTGTACAGACAGGTGGGAGGTCAGTACAGAGAGGTGGGAGGTGAGGTCAGACAGGTGGGAGATCTGTACAGACAGGTGGGGGGTATGTACAGACATGTGGGAGGTCAGTACAGACAGGTGGGAGTTGTTCTGTACAGACAGGTGGGAGGTGTTCTGTACACACAGGTGGGAGATCTGTACAGACAGGTGGGGGGTCTGTACAGACAGGTGGGAGGTGTTCTGTGCAGACAGGTGGGAGGTCTGAACAGACAGCTGGGAGGAGCTCCGACAAAGATGCGGAGGCGCATGCGCAGTGGGCGGTGCGTTGAAGAGTGGTGCCGAACTGCACCCGGAGCCCGTTACCTAATTTACGTGAAAGACAAACTAGGAGCCTGATCCCTCCCTCCTCCCATCCCCCTCCTCCACTCCCTCCACTCCCTCCACTCCCTCCACTCCCTCCACTCCCTTTGCTCCCTTTGCTCCCCTCACCGCCCACTTCTCCCTCCGGCTTGTTAATATGCACGTGCCAACCCCCCCCCCCCCCCGCCCCCACTCTCAAACCCCCACCCCCACCCCGCCCCCACTCACTCCCCGGGGGCTGCATCCGGCAGGTGGGCGGGGCCTCAATCATCCCTATACTATAGCGGCCTGTCAATCAACACCCTGCCCGGTCACGTGGTGTCAAACCAGGCGGATCACTCACCGCCGCTTGGGGCTGTTTGTGGCGGAGATCGTCCTGTAATGCCCCCCCCCCCTGTACCCTCTCCCATCCTCCCCCATTACCCTCCCCATACCCCCTCCCCCTTACCCTCCCCCCTACCCCTACCCTCCCCCTACCCTTTCCCGCCCACCCTACTCTCCTCCCCCGTCCTCCGCCTATCCTCATCTACCATCCCCTACCCCCCGCCGTCCCCATACCCTCCCCCCCTCCACCCTTCCCCCTATCCTCCACCCACTCTCCTCCTCCCTCCCTCACCCCCACATTCCCCCCCACACTCACACCTTACCCCCCCCTCCCACCTTCCCATCGCCCTCCGCCCCCCCCCCCCCCCCCCTACACACTCACCCACCCCCAGGCACCAGCGGCAGCTGCCTGTGACTGTGAGTGACACCATTCACTAATACAGCTCGCCAGGCACAAGCTCCCGGTGTGGCGTGCTCAGCCGTGACCCGTGCTCAGCCGTGTCGTTAGACTCAAACTCAAGGCATTGTCAATGGTCGTGAGTAATCTTCATACAGAAAATTCAGAACAAGTGAAATATCTCTAAAACCACACCACCTATTAACAAATCGCTTAGTACACATATAGAAAACATCTTCACCAAAAAGATTATATTAAATTTATAAGGTTAGGGTTCTTGATTTCTATTAATTTTGATTAAAACTAATGTTTTGCACTGCGCGTACCGTCAAACTCAAGGCATTGTCAATGGTGGTGAGCAATCTTCATACAGAAAATCCAGGAAAAGTGAAATATCTCTAAAACCACACCACCTAGAAACAAATCGCTTGGTACACATATAGAAAACATCTTTACCAAAAACAGTATATTAAATTTATAAGGTTAGTGACTCACGACCATTGACAATGCCTTGAGTTTGAGTCTAACGACACGGCTGAGCACGGGTCACGGCTGAGCACGCCACACCGGCATTGGATATGTAGGAAAGGGCGATTTTACCGACACGAGGTAGTCAACGATTAACGACGTGGTTTGACGTTGGGAGGGGTGGGGTGTGGATGTGGGGGTCATGAGACAGCAAATTAATAAAAAGTAGTTGAAAACTATTGTTTTCAAAACGGGTTCTCAGATAATTTCATTTGACCGAACATGGATTTTTAAATGTTTGTTAAATGCGTTATTTAGCAGTGCGTATGCATGTGGGCTGACATTCTACATTTACTTGATTGTTTCTCCTTAAGGCCCTGTCACACTACGACGTTTCTCACCGGCGTGCCGGCAATGCGCAAAATATTTGCAACCCGTCGACACATGTCCAACTCCTCGGCGTTTCGGGAGAAAGTTTGATGGGGCGCAGCGTGTTAGTAGCGTGCTATGAGCGCGCGGCCAACGGGGTTCGACGTGCGGTGGAACAAAGTGTCAACGTGTCGCCAGCAGGATCCCAGCGTGCCATCAGCATGTTATCGCGGCGCGCCGACGGCCTAGGGGTAGTGCATCATTAAAGGTTCGCAGAACACCGGGTAACGTTAGGCGCGCGGCAGACACGCCAGCAACACATCAAGACGCGCCAGCAACACATCCAAAGCATCGAAAAACGCTGGAGCAATGCCAATAGCGCGCCCACTACCCGTCGATGGGACGTTACCGACGCGCTGATGGAATGGTCACATTTTGGCAAAAAAAATGCCAAAGTTAACCGACGTTGATCAACGTTATGCCAGCGTTCTGCCGCCACGCTGCCAACGGGTATCGACGTGTTGATAATGCGTCCGTAACGCCCCCTCCAACCCCTCGGGGCGCGTCGAAAGTTTTGTGCAAGCACAAAACGATCAGCGCGACCCGACGCGCGCCGACGGCCGCCGACATGTCGATTCACACGTTGCTATCCCTCAACGTGTACCGACGCGCCGGTAATGTGTCCCGACGTGTACCGACGTTTCGACCAAAAAGGCAACACGTCGACGCGCGTTGGTGGGAAACGTTGTAGTGTGACAGTGCCTTTAAATGTGATGTATGAATGAGTGTACTATTCCTGAAGTCTGAACGATATGTACGTATGTATGTAATTGGTTGATTGGTGGTTGCTTTACGCCGTGTCTGCAGCATAGGCCATATTCATGGTGAGGGTATGTATGTGTGTATGTATGTATCTATGTATGTATGCATGTATGTATATATTTTATAGTATGCGCTATATATGCTATGTTATTTATCTATTACCTAAATGAGGAGAAAATACAATTAGTATGTTTGAGCTATCTCTGGCTGAAGCCTCCTTAAAAGGCCCCTTCGCTTTATTAAATTCAAAATTCTGCGCGAGTGAGGCAGATGTTTGGGGGAGCAGGAGCGCACATGACCTCCCGCGAGTCGTTAGCCTCCTGTATAGACTAGATCACTGTTCCGACTGCGCATGCGCTGAAAATGGCGCTGGCAGCAAAGCAAAGGCCTACAGCCATTGATTTTGCTGATACGCATAGGGCAAAACTTCGATTTTATTCAAAATTAATAGAAATACATAACAATTTGGCATAAACATGGATGCATGAATGCAATATAATAAATATAATGAATATGTTTAAGACACAACTCTCCATAATTAAGCATTTTGAGATAAGAAACATACAATTTCAGTCACTTTACAGGCTGATGTTTACATCACCATTGATTAGACATAAGTAATTCTTGTTCTAAATATTAAAATGTCAAATGTGTCAACAAAAACTTGTTTCAAAGAAATATATAACCAATATCTGATTAACCCTACTTATTTTCTATTTCTACAAATGTCATTAACCATAGGATATACATAAAAACATGAATAAACTAAGTAAAACTGACTCTGGCTATGGCTCTAACACTAGTCTGAGTGCCCAGATTTGTCTAAATCTAAATGCACATGGCATAAGATGTGCTGATTATATTGATGTAAATGCAATGCTGGATAAACGATTAATATCTTAATTTATTATATATATTTTGTTAGTTAGCGTTCTATGTTTCAAACAAGAGCTGAGATGAGCTGAAGCTAGCACATTTCATAACTGCACCCAGTGTATTAGCATGTGCCATGTGCTTCTTGCGGGTTTCTTTTGCTTTGATGCATCCCACAATGCACTGCGCCGCTGGAATGGTGATGTATTCTATTGGGGGCATTGAGATGGTAGCCAAGGCACTTCTGCCCCAATGTAGTGAGCAATTAACAAAGCGAGTATATGCAAACCTAAGAACTGCTCCTCCTACAGGCATGAGCATGTCGACCTACTGGCTCGCAATTACACAGTTATATAATAATAGCACTCATTCATATATCGTCATCAGCGGCCTTCTTATATTAATTAACCCTGCTCATATATATAGTAACACAAAGGTATATATGGTTAATACTAATAGCAGACAGGCAATACAGGTGGACTCCATTCAAAATAATATCCAGAATTACACACCAGATATCCTATATATGCTATATACTTTTGTATCCTATATATAGTATATGTACATAGAGACTCATCATCATGCTGTCGGTCACGATGCGACAAAGACTGCTTTCATTACTTGACTGCCACTCTCCATTTAGCTCTCTGCTGTGAGAGTGATGTCCATGAGTCGGTCTTAATGTCTCTCAGCCTCAGGTTTCTCTTGATTGTATCCTTGAACCGGAGACGAGGGCGCCCTCTCTTTCTGTAACCAGAAGACAGTTGAGGATAGAGGATCTGCTTTGGTAGCCTGTCTGATGACATCCTCATGAGGTGTCCAGTCCACCGGGGATTCTTTTTGATTAAAAGATCTTCCATAGAGGGCAGCCCTGTTTGTTCGAGTATTTCCTTATTTGTCACTTTGTCCTTCCAGGTTAGCCTCATGAATGAACGCAGATATCACATCATGAAGGCATGCAGCTTTTTCACCTGTCGTCTGTACACTGTCCAGGCACATAGAGACTATATGTACTAAATAGACGATATAAATTATATATTATTTGTCCGCAAATATGTAAGTGTACTATTGCTTAAAGCTGCATAGTCTGATGGTTTTGAGTTTCTGAAATTTTTTGAGATAAATACATTAGGTTGATCGTTGTAATGTACCTTACTTTAGCTTGAAGTAACTTTTATTTCAAGTGGCTAACTTTTGAGATATTTGAAGTGGAACCATGCAGAATTAATTTTGCCAAGCACGCCAAAACTCTGACCCCCATAGGCTTCTGCAGTAACAGGTTCTTTTCAATTGCCTCAGTATTCCCTTCTGGCAAAGACCCTATAATACTAAGACAGCTCACTCCCTATCTCTCCCATGGTAATGTAAATTTTGCAGTGCCACCTTGTGGTGGGTTTGATCAGCCCAGCTGCTGGTTGGTGTTTCACATGTAAACACATTCAATTATATTATACATGAGATAGGTAAGTATGAATACACATCAATATGAAATTGCTATGAGCAAATACATATCATCATCAGCATCATCAGCATCAGCATCGCCATCATCACACATCTTTCACATTCATATATACATTTATACATATAATATAGCACTTGTTTAACCAACAGAACAGCCAGCGCACCAAGTGGTGGGTTTGATCATTTTTATTACACAGTACAGGCTGAGTGAGCCGTCTTTGCTTCTGGGTAGTGACAAATGTTTAATAATTGCACCAGTGTCTAAATTAAATATGTAGAATCACATTTAGATAATTGTTTTGGTTTTGACAATTTTATATTTTCTTCGGACTATGCAGCTGTAAGCAAGGACGATATATATATATAATATATATAATATATAATATATATATATATATATATATATATATCATATATGTAGTGATCTGCTTGATCTGCTCTGACTTCCCACGTGAAATGCCTGCCTCATTCACAAGTAGGCGTATGCAGGATGATTGCATCAGGGAGCCAAGATAGCTTAATGGTTAGGATGCTAGCCCCAGTATGGCAAGAACTGCGGGTTCGAATCCCACTCTAGATGTACAGTTTCCATTTGCAATTCCCTCCCCATGACCAGGATACTGTACAAATTATGTTGAACCATCCCCCGTGTATGTACGCTACCTGGACATGTGTAATTTTGTAAGAATGGGACTAATAATTATAGGTGGACTAGTTTAGTGTGGCGCGCTGAACTCTCCAGGTGAAATGCCACATGTACAGGCAGGCATGGGTAGGTTCATTGCATCAGGGAGCCTTGATAGTCTAATGGTTAGGACGCTAAACCGGGAATTTCAAGAAGTGTGGGGTTTGAATCATGCTCTAGGTTAACTATTTCTCACTTTAAAAAAAAAAAACCACCTACCATGACATATGTGTTGCATTGTATTATGTAATTATATATATTATATATATTATATATTATGTATATTATGTAAATTATGTATATTATGTATATTATGTGTATTATATATATTATATATATTTATTATATATTATATATATCATATATATATATTATATATTTTTTATATTATATATTATGTGTATCATATATATTATATATATAATATATATATCATATAAATTATATAATAATATTATATATATATAAGTATCGGAGAAGAAGTCGTTTCAAGGTTGTATGAGTTCGAACATGCGCGTGGGCCGGCCGCAAGCGCCGGCGCACTGCCGCCGCCTTTATATACTCGATGTTCTGCGCCAGTTTGCGCCACTCTTCCACCAATTGAAAAATGTTGAATTTGATTAAGGCAAGGCGTTTTCTTGCCAGAGAATTACATAAAAGACCTCAGACCAATTCGTATTGTTGTCTCTTCGTAGCAGTGCTTATATATTATATATAATAATATATATCATATATATTATATATCATATATATTGTGTATATTATATATATTATATATATTATATATATTGCATATATTATATATAATGTATATATTATATATTTATTATATATATTATACACATTATATATATTATATACATTATATATATTATATATAATATATATATATAAATAATATATTGTATTATATATTATGGATATCATTAATATGTTATATATACTAGCCAAATTCGAATACCTTGTTAAATGAAAAGGAGCCTAAAGCCAGATTGCATTTGAATAGGAAGCACCTGGGGCGAGGTTTTGTATGTTTTGGCAGCTGTGTGATTCTGTGTGTAGATTTGGAGGCAGACACCAATGCTCTTTCTGCTCCTGCTGCTTTCTCTGGGGACGATACCTCAGCATCTCTGTGTATACATCATTCGCATCTGCTTTTTTTTCTCTCCACGTTTCTTCCATTCGCATCGAGCAATGCAATTAAGTAATTCATCTAGGTATTTCTGCAAATGAATTACTCGAGAGCAGTGTTTGGTGTGACACTTTGATGTTCCTGACGAGGTGATCAATAATCCATTTGGGTGTCGCTTGGTGGATTAACTGAAATAAGCATGAAAGGGTCCTGGAGCAGATTGTCATTTCCCAAATGCCTGAGCATCCATCACACACAGTCATAAGGGCGGAAAACAAGGGGGGGGTCACTTACCACACACCGATAGCTGCTGTTACTTACCACACAATGACAGCTGAGTGTCGCTTACCTCACAATGACAGTTATGTGTCACTTACCAAGCAATGACAAGTTGTGTGCTGCTTACCACACAATGAATGCTGTGTGGCGCTTACCACACAATGACAGCTGGGTGTTGCTTACTAGACACAGCTGGCTGTCCCTTACCACACAATGACAGCTGGGTGTTGCTTAGCAGGCAATGTCAGCTGGGTGTCACTTACCAGACAGTGACAGATATGTGTCACTTACCACATGACAAAAGCTGGCTGTGACTACCAAACAAATATAGCTGGGGGTCCGCTACCACACGCACTGATAGCTGGGTGTCATTTACCACACACTGACAGATGGGTGTCATTTACCACACACCAACAGATGGGTTTCACTTACCACACAATGACAGCTGGGTGTCGCTTACCACACAATGACAACTGGTCGTTACTTACCATACAATGACAGCTGGGTGTCGCTTACCACATCAGGACAACTGGTCATGACTTACCATACAATGACAGCTGGGTGTCGCTTACCACACAATGACAACTGGCCATTACTTACCATACAATGGCAGCTGGGTGGCACTTACCCCACAATGACAGCTGGGTGGCACTTACCACACAATGACAACTGATTGGCACTTACCACACAATGACAACTGGTCGTTACTTACCATACAATGACAGCTACGTGGCACTTACCACACAATGACAGCTGGTCATTACTTACCATACAATGGCAGCTGGGTGGCACTTACCCCACAATGACAGCTGGGTGGCACTTACCATACAATGACAACCGATTGGCACTTACCACACAATGACAACTGGTCGTTACTTACCATACAATGACAGTTAGGTGGCACTTACCACACAATGACAGCTGGTCATTACTTACCATACAATGACAGCTGGGTGGCACTTACCACACAATGACAACTGGTCATTACTTACCATACAATGACAACTAGGTGGCACTTACCACACAATGACAGCTGGTCATTACTTACCATACAATGACAGCTGGGTGACACTTACCATACAATGACAGCTGGGTGTCACCTATCACACAATGACAACTGGTCCTTAGGTACCATACAATGACAGCTGGGTGGCACTTACCCCACAATGACAGCTGGGTGGCACTTATCACACAATGACAACTGGTCATTACATACCATACAATGACAGCTGGGTGGCACTTAACCACACAATGACAGCTGGGTGGCACTTACCAAACACACTGAGTGCTGATTGACACACTCACTACACACACAGAAACACACTGTGAGCTGTGTTACAGAACTCACCACCTACAACTCTACGCGGGTCCTGATATGATCTTAAGCCCCAGTCACACTATGGCTTACAACCGTTTGCGACCACTTTGGACCAAAGAACCAGCAGTCACCAACGACCTCCTGCGACCAAAGCAACCAATGGAAATGCTCAACGACCTCCGGGTTTTGGTCGCAAGGAGGTATTTAGTGCAGCAACTGCAACCTCCTTGTGACCATAGTGAGCGCAAGGAGGTCAGCAACCACTGAGGACCACTTTGCGACACCTTGTGACCTCTTTGTGACCAACCCCGTTTTTGTTGTCGCAAAGTGGTTGGTTGCAAGTGGTCGCAAGCAGTAGTATGACTGGGGTATTAGCTCTAACATGAACACCCCTCCCCTCAACCCAACCAACCAAGCGCACATTCAACACGAACATCACACCCCGATATCCTGATCGCCGATTAAAATGGGTTCTGCGACACATTGTCGCGGTGTGTGCGGCGTGCATGGTGCGCTCCCACGTTGAGGGCGGGAGGCGGGCCCTGTTTACTCGCAGACTCGGTGTCTGTTTATTCCCGCCCATTGTCCGCCGGCAGCTGCACCGAACGAGGTCTTGTAAGCTAAACAGCGTGAAGCAGGGATGTGTGCGGGCAGGCCTGGCTTCTTTCAAGTCCCCGTCCGAGACCTGCGTGTTGTGTACATCATCACTACATGCCTCTAGTCCTCATTGCCCGACTGCAGTAACATTTTATATATATATATATATAATATATATATATATTATATATATATATATATATATATGTATATACATTTATCCATATATCCATATTGGGAATTATTTTAATTTGTACATGGTTAAAATAGTAAAGAGCTAAGTCAAGTGCGCTGTTGAAGTTCTGCCTTTATATATATAATATATAATATGTAATATGTCAAATATATATAATATATATTATATATTATATATAGTAAATATAATATATATAATATATATAATATATATAATATATGCTGATATTATATATTATATAATGTAATATATAATATATATAATATATAATATATATATATATAATATATATGTATATATAATACATATAATGCATATAATACATATAATATATGCTGTATACGCCATTATACGAGTATCATAAGGCCCGAAGGTTCCTCAGGCCTATCTCCTCCCTCAGTCATCTACTGGAGGAGCCTGTCGTAACCTTAAAACTTCCATCCTACTCACACTCAGATCCTTTGGGGGGGGGGGGGGGGGGCACCCGTCTCTGCACCACCACTGCCCCCCCCTACATACACTGACTGTACTCTTACCCACTATCATGTCTTATGTCTTTCTTTATTATGTAAGACAACTATTATATATAATATGTATAATATATAGAATATAGAATATATATATATATATATATATATATATAGGTGGTGTAATGGTTAGCACACTAACCCGGAATGCGAAGAGATGTGGGTTCGAGTCCCGCTCTAGGCGCAATTTTTCCCATTTTCATCACCCCCCCCCCGCACGACATAAGTATAATATATGTAATATATATAGTTATGTATATATATATAGTATACAAAGGGGCTGCTACAGTACAAACAAAGAAAAGACAATAAAGATGGGCTGTATATTCTCTGGGAAAATCCTCCGCTAGGGTTTGACGCGCCCAGTAATGATACAATAAAATAGTTAATAATTCCCTTCCGCGACTTTATTTTCACATAATTCGTTATGCATCACATAATATATATTATATATGTTATGTATATATGTGTGGTATATAATATATTATATTAGATTAATATAGCCGGGACCTCTCGCTGTGTGCTGTCCACTGGACAGCGTTATTTTTAGACAGTCCCAGGATGCAAGGACGACATGGCCTTCCATGTCCCAATGGGGGCGGGCTACATCTGTGGACATGAGTTTCACAAACTGTCAAGGCATACTAAAAAGCTTTTGTGAGCGGGCTGGCCTAGACCCAGCACTCTCTTCAAGGACCGGTCACATACACGTTAGTGGACGTAGGTGAACGTAGTGGAGGCTAACGTAGTTGAGAATAGTTGAACGTAGTTGAATGTACCGGCATCTATACTTCTCCCTCAGGTAATAATAACTTGGTAATAATGTGGGTGGGCCATGAGTTCCGATTTAATCTTTGGACATGTTCAAAAGAGTGCTATGTTAGGGGCTGAATTTGCATCCGTGATGCTAACATACTCTAGAGTACTCTAGCATGCACCAGCATGCTCTAGCATACTTGGACGAAGCCCTGGTCACATAGACATTAGTGGATGTACGTGAACGTAGTGGAGGCTAACGTAGTTGAACGTAGTTGAACGTACCGGCATCCGTACCGTAACATATTTATCCGTACCGTAACGGATTTATCCGTACCGTAACGGATTTATCTGTACCAAAACCTGCCGTATCTTAAAGTTTTTCACCGTAGTTTAACATACTTACACCACGCTTGACCCATGTTAATCTATCCTACGTTCAACTACCTTCAACTACTTCCAGTAACGTGTATGTGACGGGCTTTCAGAGGGAGCGCTGTCCTTTCCTTTCTCTGTGTGGGACAGAATAGCAGTAAGAATTTTCCTCTTAATAATATCGATTTCACTGCCTTTCTATCGTGAGAACAGACAGCGTACACTGACATTACACGTCTGTAATGACATTACACGTGTGTGTGTGTGTGTGTTTGTGTGTGTGTGAGGAAAGTGGGAGTGTCCTTGAACCTTGTCTGCTTGTAGCAGATAATCCTCCTACCGGACGTGCCCTTGTGCATGGTTATCCCTGGGCGGCACACAAGTCGACAGTGTGTGTATAATCTCTAACCAGACATCCCCACACAATGCCCGATTATCGGCAGTGGGTGGGGCGGGGGGGGGGGGGGGGGTTCATATATATATACCGACGGGGTGCATTCACAATTCACGATTATCTTGTGACTTGTTCAGAAAGTCAGGCAATTCGGATGTCGTTGTCTACGTGGTTTCTGATGTGTGATAAGCAGAGCTCGCTACCACTTTAGGATCACTCTCTCTCGTTCTCTCTCTCTGTCTGTCTGTCTCTCTCTGTGTCTCTCTGTGTATGTGTGTGTGTGTCTCTCTCTCTCTCTCTCTCTCTCTCACTCACATGGCTCACTCCTTATCTCTCCCAAATTTTGCAGTGCCATCTTGTGGTGGGTTTGATCAGCCCAGCTGCTGGCTGATGTTTCACATGTAAATACATAGGCCTACAAGGCGAGAGGGTGAATTTAAAATTTAAAAAAGAGAGATTGCCTGTCATTTGGATTTGGCCGATGTTGCGCCTACTGCCTGGTCCCCCACCTCCCTCTGCTCCGCCCTCCCTCATTCCCCCGCCCTCCCCCGCTCTCTCCCCCCTCCCTCCCGCCCTCCGCTCCCGCCGACCATCCCTCCCGATCCAGGCTTCACCGCCCTTCCCCCTCCTCCCCCTGCCCTCCCCTTCCCCCACTCCCCTTCCATCCCCCTCCCCCTCCATCCCACCCTCCCCCGGCCTCACGGCCCTTCCCCTCCCCCTCCCCCTTCCATCCCCGCCCTTCCCTCTCCCTTTCTTCCTCCTCATCCACCTTACCCAGCACTCTTCACACCACACCTCCCTCCCCTCCCCTTCCTCCCAATTCATCCCCTTCCACTCCTCCCCCATCCTCTCCCCTCCCTCTCCCCCTCCCTTCCTCACCCACCTTACTCGGACCTCTAACACCACCCACTTCCTCCCACTTCCACCTCCCATCAACTCTCTCCTCCCTCCCCTTCCTCCCCACACTCCCTCTTCCTCCCCCACACTCCCTCTCCCTCTATCCCACCTCACCCACCTCAGTCGGTGCTCTCAAACCACGCCTCACGACCTCCTCCCTGATGTAAGCAGAGGGGGGGGGGGGGAGGTGCCCACTGGTTGCGTGTTGCTACTCCGAGAGAACTCCACCACCACCGCTACCCCCACCCTGCCCCTCCACCTCTCCACCCCACCCACACTCATTCTGTGTGGTGGGGGTTGACGGTGTGTGTGGTTGGGCTGTAGGTGGGTATGGTGGGGGTGTAGGTGGGTATGGTGGGGGTGTAAGTGTAGGGGTGTGTAGGGTGTGTGTGATGGAGGTGTAGGTGGTTTGTGGTGGAGTTGTAGGAGTCTTGCAGAGCGGCACCTCACAATCTTTAGCATCCCTAAGCCCCCACCACACACCTACACCCTCACCACAGCCCTAAACCTCCACCACAAAACACCTACACCCCCTCCACACACCTATACCCCCACCACATCCCTACCCCCCCCCCCACCACCACAGCTACACTCCCACCACACACACACCACACCTACACCACTGCCACACACCTACACCCTCACCTCACAAACCTACACCTCAACCACACACACCTACACCCCCACCACACACACACCACACACTTACACCCCTAGCACACATCCATCACAGACCTACACCACCAACACACAGATACCTACACCTCCACCACATCCCTAAACCCCCACCACACCCCCACCACATCCCTAAACCCCCACCACACACCTGCCAAGTGACAGCAGGGTTTCTTCTGACACTCCAGGGCTATCAAAATGATCAAACCCACCACCTGGTGAGCTGGCTATTCTCTTGTTTACACAGTACAGGCTGAGTGAGCCGTCTTAATAGGGTCTTTGAGGATAGTTATAAATACTAGTCTTACCTGGGTATAGATGATGGATGAATAACTGTTGTTTCATCTCCACTAACACTAACTGGCTTTTCCCCCCTTCTTATTCTTCTTCTTCGTCATCTTCATTGTCTTCCTCATCGTCTTCTTTGTCTTCTTGGAGCGGGACGTAGCTCAGGCGGTAGCGTCTCCACCTGTGTAGGTGTGGGTCATCCTAACGATCCTGCTCAGTGGACACATTTGCAGTTTGGACTATTTTCCGTTCCAACCAGTGGTCAACAAATGGTTCATCAAAGGCTGTGGTATGTGCTCTCCTGTGTGTGGGAAAGTGCATATAAAAGACCCCTTGCTGCTTATCGGAAAGAGTAGCCTATGTGGCAGCAGCAGGCTTCCTCCCGAGAACTATGTCAGAATGACCATATGTTTGACGTCCAAAAGCCGATGATATGAAAATCAATGTGCTCTAGAGGCATCATTAGATAAAACAAGCTTGACTTTTTCTTTGTCTTCTTCATATTCTTCATCTTCATCCTCGATGTGGTATCAAGATGGTAGCCATCAGTTAACTGAATACATACAGTTGGTGCAAACCCAGTAAAACGACCCCTCTTTACGACGAGGCATACATTTTGTTTCTCTCCCCAATTTGATGGGGATGGTAATAATTTGATTGTGTGTGTTTTTACACAGTTGGCACGCCATAATGCCAATGTTTCCCGCGTATTTGGCGCTGTGCCGTTCCCAGTGACAGAAGCTATCCAGCTTGTGATTCAACCGCGGGCCCTG
>CM059192.1:92130285-92206302 GCA_030323885.1 Branchipolynoe longqiensis
AGCGGGGTGAGGGGCGAGTGAGAGCGGGGTGAGGAGGGAGTGAGAGCGGGGTGAGGAGGGAGTGAGAGCGGGGTGAGGAGCGAGTGAGAGCGGGGTGAGGGGCGAGTGAGAGCGGGGTGAGGGGGGAGGGTGGGCGGTGTGGGTGAGAGGAATGGTAAAGCAGGGTCAAGGGTCAAGGATGCAGTGTGTGCCATGTGCATTGAGAGTGAATTGCGGCTGCCACAGCTGACCTTGGTCACCAGATACGCAGTCATGCGCACACTGCGAGGAATACTGCTGGTTCCCGGTTTACCAACCAGCCACCGAAACCAGCTAGCTCGGTGAGTGGTTGGTACAAGGCGCTGTTATTGCGCATGACGACGACGAGACCCATAAAGCCGCTAGGGGGCGCCGAGGTGGTTCTTTTGACACACACGGCCCGCCCTGGAGGACGCTGGGAGATAGCGTTGACCGCCCAGCACTGACGCAGGTCACCGCCTCACCTTGACCTTTGACCTCCGCCTCCTGCATGCCGATCGTGACCTGGGCATGCAATAGCCGTATTGAGGTCTGGTGAGCCCTAAGAGTGCCTCAAAGGCAGCCTGGGCCCGACGTCACTAATTTAGGCGTTGGAATACAGGTGACACATACAGGCGACACTGTGACACATAGAGGCGACACTGGGACATACACGCGACACTGTGACAGTCAAACTGACCACACTGGTACCAGCATCCAAAGTCAATCTCTCCACTCTCCACTCAAACTGACCACACTGGAACCAGCAACCAAAGTCAATCTGTCCACTCTACGCTCAAACTGAACACACTGGTACCAGCATTCAAAGCCAATCTGTCCACTCTACACTCAAACTGACCACACTGGTACCAGCATCCAAAGCCAAACTCTCCACTCTACACTCAAACTGAACAAAAAAAATATACAAAAGAAACCACAAAAATTAACAGGAAACTGGCAGTGTGTTTTCAGCTTGATACACAATAATTTGTTTGTTGTTGCTTTAAGTCCTAGCACCATCTAAGGTGATATCACTATTAGGACGGTGATGTCCTAGCAGCATCTACGGTCATATCAGGACGGTTATACCTAATACAGAATATTAAAATTGGCAATAATCGCTTACCAAATAACACCAGAGTTTGGACTCGAGTAACACTGTGTTATTTACCAGGATAAATACATGCTGACTTGCCTCGATCGCTTATATTGCCCAATGATATCTACCTGCGCAGCAACAAAACTCACCCTCGCCTCCTATAAGTTATAACCCCGTGGCAATTTCAGCACAAAATTGCATGCAATACCCCGACCAATAAAGCAGCATGGGCATTAACCGCCGCCCGCCCGCCGAGCCCCGCCATACTTCCCACCCCCGCCGAGCCCCCGCCATACTTCCCACCCCCGCCGAGCCCCCGCCATACTTCCCACCCCCGCCGAGCCCCGCCCCCACCCGCCCCGCCTCCGCCCGCCGAGTCCCTGCCTGACTGCCCACCCCCGCCCCACCAGCCGAGCCCAAGACTGCCTGCCAAACTGAGCTGAACCGAGCTGAACCAAGCTGAATTCGGTTGAACTGACCTGAACCGAGCTGAAACTAGCTGAAACTAGCTAAACCGAATTGAACCTAGCTGAACGGAACTGAACTGAGTTGAACGGAACTGAACTTAGTTGAACTTAGCTGAACCGAGCTGAACTGAACTGAGCTGAACCAAGCTGAACCGAATTGAACAGAGCTGAATTGAGATGAACCCAATCGGACTGAGCTGAACCGAGCTAGACCGAGCTGAACCGAGATAGACCGAGCTAGACTAAGCTGAACCGAGCTGACTTGAGAGGCTCGGGTCCCACAGAACCACCCTCCTGATATGACCTTGGATGTTGCTAGAACGTAAAACAACAACAAACAAACAAACCCACAGCGTTCATTACTGTTGGCGTCGACAGCAATAATGTCTCACCGAGAAAGGTTAACATCTAACGGTGCATATTTAAAGGTCCAGTAACATGACAAACACAACTCTAGTTCTTCACAATTATCGGGATCAACTATGGAGACATTCGACTGGGCCCTTTCTATCCACAAGATTTGCGGATGGAGCCACAACACACATCCGAATCATATGTATGGAAACCCACTTCCGGACCCAGTCGAATAGGAATTTGTAAGGAAATATTTTGATATTCGCATAGAGAGGCCCAGTCGAATGCCTCCTATGACTAGTCACAGTTTGTACACGTTAAAAAAAACCTATTCTGTTCATAGTCTATACATAGTTGAAAAACTTATCCCATGGGAATTAATTAGGGCTTAATTGATGCTGTGGGCCTTTGTGGTCAAACTCTGATTATTAGGGGATCATTCAGATTTAATGACCCTCCTCAAAGGTCAGTGATGTAGGTCACGCTATTTATTGCTTATGTCGTTGGACAGGCTTTCTTTACGAAATAGAACTGAAACATGTTACAACTCGCATGTTTATTATTATCGAGAAGGGCTATAAAGAAGCTGTAGACGCAATAAATTTTCCCAAGAAAATGACCACAAAGAATAATTTGCCTAATAGCGAATATAAAAAATAAAGCTTGTTTTATTTACCGACGCCTCTAGAGCGCATTGATTTTTGTATCATCGGCTATTAGAGTTTAGATGTCAAACATATCGTCATTCTGACATATTTCTTTCAAGGAAACCCGCTGCCGTCACATGGGTTACTCTTTCCGATAAACAGGAAGGGGTCTTTTATCTGTAAATTTAAAGCCCCATGACTTATGCCCTATAACCTATGTAATTCCACCTATCCTTTCCCAGCATGACGTCACAAAATGGGCTTGTTGGACGCTAACCCGGTAAGCATGGGCCCATCTGGTTAGGTGCATTAAACTGAATCCCAACGTTATTCTCAGGCAGTTCTAAGTGAAATACAGTTAATATTTGGTTATTCAGGCCCAAAACTTGTACCGACTTGTAACAGTGCGCACTCATGGCGACGATATAGTGCTGCCCCACTGGCAAATCAGGCCGCCGTGACTATGACCACTCAGTCACATTATCCTGACACTGAGCTAACCAGTGATCTATCTAGAACAATAAGAAATGTGTACATACATAACTTACATGTTTGTTTGTTGTTTTACGTCCTAGCAACATCTAAGGTCATATCAGGACGGCATAAATTACATTCACCCGGCGATTTTACCTGAATAAGACCCAACTTTTGGACTGCCTCACAAGATGGCGGCACCACAAGATGGCAGGAGCCCCCCCCCCCCCCGGGGGGCTGCGTCCGAAGTCGTCTGCTCAAATATTCACCAACCACCTCCATCTAAATACGGAATGGCGCAATGTGTGTTGTTTTAAGGACCACAATTCTCAAAGTGATTAAATAAACACCAATATGAGGTTGCTGCTTAAATTGTTTTTATTCATTAAAGTTCTATGGGAATCCAAGTACAAGTTGGTGATTATCACCGATTGGGTAGGGGTCTGTCTGCTGGGGTTGGCTTTTAGGTTTTCAATATCCAGGGAGAAGCACTGCCAGCCAAGTGAATTGCGTGTCAGTTCAGGAGTAATGGAATGCACGTAGGCAATACGTCACTTCCATGTCCTGACCCCCGCGCCCCAAACAGCGTTCGGCCGTCACAAAGCGCGTGGCCATTTTGTATTCGTCTGTGTGCGTGGGGGGGGGGGGGGGGGTGTTTAATATTGCGCAGTCCAATGGTTTTGAGTTTCTATCATTTTTCTGAGATAAATATATCAGGTTGATCATTAAAATCGACCTTACTTTACTTTGAAATAACTTAGCTTTAAAATGACTAATGTAGGATAGGATATATTTGAAGTGCAAACATGTCATTTTGGCATGCTTGTCAAAAGTCTGATGCTATAGTCTTCAACCGAAACAGGTTCTATTAAATTGCTTTAGTATGCGCGTCTATGTAGTAACAAATGCTTAATAACTGCTTTGGTATCTAAGTTGGATATGTAGGTTAAAATCTAGATGAATGTTTTGCTTCTGAAAATGCGCTTTTATCGGACTATACAACTTGAAGTATTGACATTATTAATACAATGCTATATTTAGCAATAAGAGGATGAAATGCAATGAAATAACTACTCTTCTGGGGCTAAATTAATTTGTTCTTTCTTTTTAAAAGGAATGCAACAGAGGAGCTTAAATTAAAATAATGGCCACTTGCAAAAAGAAATCATTTGCCAGCAATGAATTTCCATTATTAAAAGGAGAGGCCCTTTTAAGTACACTGTTCCCGTTGGCATGCATGGAAATTTTTTTGTAATATATTAGTTTTTTTTCCTGGTTGACTTCAGAGTATCAGCTCACCATCGACAGTTTGTGTAAACAAGTTACATTGTTCAACACGGTGTAAACTTGTATACTTCCAATATATAAATCGCAATTTCTTTTATTACAGTATAACCCCGTTAAACCAAACTTGAAGGGACCCTAGAAATTTGCTTGGATTAACCGATCATTGGTTTAACCGAGCTTTGGCATTGACTTGGACGTTGAGTAAGAGTGTATGGCACATGTAATATACAATGTATGTGGACACTTTGATAATTGCTTTTTTTATGTGTGTACAGTATAACCCCATTAAACCAAACTCAGTTAAACCAAACGATCAGTTAATCCAAACTTTTTTCGGCGGCCCAGCAAAATACTACCATTTATGATATAAAAAAGTCAGTGGGGGTCTCAGATGACCATATAACCACATGAAAGTTTGGTTTAACCGTACTGGAAGTGGCCTGTGGTCTGACAATTTTGTTTGGATTAACCGATAATTTGGATTAACCAACTTTGGTTTAACCTACTTTTTTATATGATAAATGGTAATATTTTGCCGGGCCGCCGAAAAAAGTTTGGATTAACCGATCGTTTGGTTTAACCGAGCTTGGGTTAACGGGGTTATACTGTATTACTAATATTAGAAATCAGACACCTCAATACCTGTTCACAGGCAACACACACATATGTTTCCATACATATATACTGAGACACACTGAGGTATTGCTGGTAAGATACCTGAGTCATCGGTAAGTATGTCATTAAACCAAACTACAATGCAGTTGTTCCCTGACAGCAAAAGAAGCTACTAAGTCAATTCAATAGAACCTGTTACTACTGCTGAAGCCTATGGTATCCACCATTTTGCCACATATGCCAAAATTACATTTGCATGGTTTTATTTAAAATATTTGCTAAGTCAGACATGTATAACCAAAGTAACTTGAAAATAAAGTAAGATAATGAACCTAATATATTTATCACAAAATATGGCAGAAATTCAAAACCATAGCAACTTTGATGAATGCGCATATACCTAGAGTTATAGTCATTGGAGTAGGATAAAATCTAGGAACCTGCTTAGGTTGAGAAAGTTGTATGGTTTCATCGGATTATGCAGCTTTAAGAATATTGTTTATTGTTGTTTTACGTCCTAGCAACATCTAACACCATACAAGACAATAAGCCACAAACTAATGACTGAAGCCCTGGTCACATACACATTAGTGAACGTAGTTGAACGTAGGGTAGATTAACTTGAGTCAAACGTGGTTCAAGTATGTTAAACTACTGTGATAAACGTTAAGTAAGGTACAGCAGGTTTTGGTACGGATAAATACATTACGGCACGGATGCCTTACGTTCAACTACGTTCAACTACGTTCAACTATGTTCAACTACATTCAACTACATTCAACATATTATAACATCACTGGATGCCCGGCCACGTTTGGGACACCAGATAATACTACAGAAACTCTCCCCTTCATATCACTTATCTATCAACTCATTACCCAATGCTAAGGAAGAATGAAGACAAGTCACACAGATAAACAGTGGAGAAGTTGTGCTTTACTAACACCAACTCCTGTCCACCTACCAGTGACCTATCATCCACACCCCTTGCCTTCTAGCCACACAATATCTCATTACTACTTTAGCCTGTATAGAAAGCAGTGCCTACAGCCCATGGGACAGGAGTCCTATGGCTGTGTACACACTCAATTGGAATAGATGAATTTTGATAGCATCAGACAGAGTGTCTGGGGTTCCTGCTCAAGAGTAGGTGTGTCTCACTCAAGAGCCAGGAGTAGAGTGATCTCTCTCCAGGGGGTCTGAAGCAGAGTCTAGAATTAAGATCTTGGTTTGAGGCTAGTGTGGTCAGAGGGCCAATGGGATGCAGGTGACTGGGCAGTCCACAGCCAGCCAATCAGGCACCTCCACAGTCAGGGTGGGTGGCACCCTCCCCCAGTAGGGGTGGCTGTCACTCAACCCAGCTGCAGGTGGTGCCCTGTGTGTATATGCAAATTAGGCTGGTGGACCTGCCCAGTGGTCCAGGAAGGGGGGGCAGGTAGCTATACAGTTACAATAGATCTCTGTCAAGATGGTCTTTTCTCCAATTGCACTCTTTATGGATGCATAGAGAAACATTTCAATAATCATGTACTGTCTCTTATATAGGAACATCTCTTCATTAATCTCAGGCATAATATATGAACATATATTTCACACAGCTTATATCATGTCATAATGGGAGTGGGATATTATTACTTTTAGTTTATATAACATCGTCCCCACTCCGTCGCCCAAGACTAATAATGCTCTCTGCCAATATATAATTCTTAACCGAAAATCCGTATATTTTTTCAATATGTTAGCCTCCACTATGGTCAACTATGTTCAACTATGTCCAAGTATGCTAGAGTACGCTAGAGTACATTAAGAGTATGGAGACTTCGCCACAGTTGTTACTAGTAGCTCCAGATGCTGACCTAACTAGTATCCTACACTCTAGGAAATTGTTCTCTGAATATGATGCCCACCTACTTAGCTCTAGAACCTGACCCCTTAAATTTTCCTTAAACTGGTTTGTGCGTCTTAAAATCTTTTTTATTTTAATTAAATTTAGTTTATTCACTGAATTTCTTTTGTCAGCATCGGAGCACTGGACTTCCAGCCCTTCTTGATACATAAATGAAACTATCTACTGGAATATTTAGTAACTGCATGCAATTCCCAATTATATATGTTACAAATGAAACTAGCAGCTCTAATAGGAACTGCATACAATTCCAGTTTGATAATAAATGTGTTATAAATGTGCATTACATGAAAATTATAAGTAATATCTAGTAATTAAGTACACCAATGTGCCTGTGTATGCAAGTTATTGTACACCGAACGGTAAGGTATGACTGGTTAAGCAGATCAGAACAGTATACTTTACTGTGTTGTTAGTTGGGGGGAATTGGTACAATACTATTTGTGTCATTTCAGTAGTAATTGTTACTGTTTGGTATTGTGTGGGCTGATGGCCAGAAGGGATGCCTGAGATTGATGGGTCTTGTGTCAATTCTAAGTAGGATGTTAGGCACTGAATATGTATTACTTGTTGAAAGAAGGGTAGGAGGGGTGGGAAGGGGGCTCCGTGTGCAGGGTCATGTTTGAGAACATATATATATGTATAAAGAGTCGCGGCAAGTGTGGCCTTTAAATACCTGTTATTGTGTAGGCGTCTGACAGGTCTGTCGTATTTTTTATTAAATTTTAGAATTCAAGGAGACTTTTGGACTCTCTTGTCCTCACTGGGAGTTTTATTAAATAATGTGCCACCGCTATAGATACCTAAGAATCCGTTGCTCGAAAATAATATTATTTTAAAAATTGTGCCCAACCTTTTTGGTGGTGCGTTTATAACCAGCATTATTTATCAATTAGTATCTTCTTGTAATCTAAATTTGCTCACTATCATAGTGTATCATTATGATTAGCTTCTATAAATTTAGTTCCTTATACTGGATGAATGTTGCTCACCTGTGGACTCTAGGAGCATATAAACCCATCTGTAAACATAAATATAATATATTTCCCAACAATATTAGCTTGGTTCATAGACTGATATTAGTGTAAATCATAAATACTTAATGTTAGTCGTAAATATAAATGTCACACTTTACTAAATATTACTTGATTTAGTCATCTAAATCACCATGGATGTATAGTCGTCATGAAGTTCTCTGGAGACTGTTGCAGTCAACCCATCTTGATTTCCACACCGATGTTATGTTATGCACATGTGCATGACCATACTTCAGGCTGGGAAGTGTTACTCACCTCACCAGTCATCCACTCTCATCCATATCACCATATGTTCACCACTTGCCATAGGAGAATAACTAATTATTATAATCAAGATTGTAATTCAACCTATTTTCATTCGGTTCAAAACCTGCATATATAATGCAGGATAAACTAAATCTAGTCAATATTGGACAGTTGAAAGATATTCGGGGACTTAAGATTTGCGACTTAAATATTCGGAGTTTGGAGAATAAATTTAGTGAAGTCAAAATTATGTTAAAAAATAATCCTGTCCCATATTCTATGTCTAACTGAAACATGATTTCATCATCTAACTGATCAAAGACTGTACCACATAAGTGACTATAACTTAATCTGCCATAATAGAATGACCAAGGATAGAAGAGGTCAAAATAAAAAGTCAGGCGGCATACTGTATTATGTTAGTACTAAGGTAAACTTTGACTTAATAACACTAAATGATCACAATACTATGTCTGTTGACCTCAAAAGCTTATGTCTAAGCATATCTTATAAGATGACTAACCCTATTATACTCGGATTTATATATCGACCTCCCAATGGAAATATAGAGAACTGTATTGAAAAGTTACACTCAATACTGGATATGTTTGACTCTAGTCTGGAAGTCATTCTCTTAGGGGACTTTAACATTCCATTTAATAAAATGGAGCCAGGCACTAGAAGGTCAAAGGATTTCATTAAGGAAAGATCATTAAAACAATTAATAAAAGTGCAACAAGAACTACTAATAAAACAGCAAATATAATTGACTTAATAATAACCTCATCTCCGCATATTTTATATTCAGGTGTAATAAATAGCTGTATAAGTGACTATGAAATAATCTTATAATCTTTGTGATAAGGCAAAAGAATCCTCCCATAAAAGAAAATGTGCATTTTTGGCAGGAGTTATAGTAAAATAAACATAAATTTACTTCAAACCCACTTACTACATTCTGACTGGACCACTTTCTATCAAAAGAAAGACCCAACTAAATGCTATGACATAATGTTAGATAAAATCAAGTGGATTACTGAAATATTGGCACCCTTTCATGAAATAAAAATCAATAAACCTAAGGAGCCCTGGGTCTCAAACACCCTACTAGAGCTCATAAATGAACGAGATATCGCAGGTAAGATAAGAAACATACCAATTGCCAACTGGATATAGATCACTATAATCATCTAAGAAACATCACAAAAAAGGCTACTAATGCTGCAAGGAGTGATTATGCAAATCAACAATTGATAAAAAGCCAACAAAATAGCATGAAACACTGGCAACACTTAAGGAATATTATACCGGCAAAAAGGAATAAAACACGAGAAAACTTTAGCCTTATTGACTCTGAATCTGGGACTAAAATTGACAGGGATGCCACAGCCAATTATATAAACACATTTTTTGCTGGAATTGGCAATAAACTAGCAGCTAAATTACCAAATGATACTTGCCAACTTCCTATGCATCTATTACCAAACCCTGCAAACTCAATATTACCTCCTATGCAAACTGATGCCATAACAGTAAAAAAAGTAGTTCACAACATAAACATTTACAAATCATCTACTACAAAGGAATTATCCTCTATTGTGCTAAAACCTGCCTTTTTTATTCTAATACCACAATTGACATACATGTTTAATTTATGCTTATCTAGTGGCAGTTTTTCAGACCCCTGGAAATCTGCAGTAGTTATTCCCCTTCAAAAAGAAGGAAATAAATTTGATGTTAGCAATTTGAGACCCTCTTATAGGTAAACTTCTCGAAAGAATAATGCATACCCATCTAGTAAGCTATTTGGATGAGCATAACCTCCTTGATGAACGTCAAGGGGGATTCAGGAAGGGGCACCCTACTACTAAAAAGCTAGGGGACCTTACTGTTGATATCTATAAAGCCGTTAATAATTCAGAATATATGGTTGCCATATTTATAGACTTCAAAAAAGCTTTTGATACTGTGAATCATGATATCTTACTAAAGAAACTTAAAAACTTTGCATCATTGATACAAATTTAAGATTACTAGAAAATTACCTAGCAAATCAGACTCAACAAACATTAGCCAATGGAGTACTATCTGCACCACTAAATATTGGTTGTGGAGTGCCACAGGGATCAATACTTGGCCCTCTTTTATTCTTTATTTTTATTAATGATCTGCCTCTTGTTATTGAAAATGGTTGTATATTACTCTATGCTGATGATAGTGTTATTTATTGTCCTGTCACATCCTAATCAACTGCTATTAACCTTCTTCAGGTTAGATTTAACTTAGTTTGCAATTGGTGTACTGTAAACAAATTGACAATCAACGTTGCTAAATGCAAACTCATGGTCTTTGGCACCAAACACAAGTTAAGAAATATTATGGTGCCATCTGTAAATATGAATGGAGAAATCCTAGGCCAGGTATGCCAATATAAATATCTTGGTGTACTTCCAGACTCCTCCCTTACTTTGAAGCACACCATAAATCACTGATAAAAAAATTCAGCTATAAAGCTTATACTTTAAATCAAATTCGTCCACACCTAATTACATCTGCTGCCTGTCTTGTTTATAAATCCATGATGTTACCAGATCTGGACTATGGAGACATATTTTATGAAGATTGTTCCAAAAAATATCGAAATAAATTACAACGTTTGCAAAATAGAGCAATTTACATAGTTCTCTCACATCTCAGCCACCTATCTACTGACCTATAGCTGATATACTCTGATCAGATTCGTGGAAGAGATTGGATAGATGTAGGCAAGTGTGAAGTGGTTTGAGGAAAAAAGGTTCATGTGGGGTTAGCTGATATAGCTAGTGTATGCCCTTGTGTAATTTCGTGTCAAATGTTTGTTAAAAGTGAAGTACCACTTGATTCTGCATTATTATAGTTTATATGATAGTGATTAAAAATAAATAGGGTGGGAATTTCTTTCTCAACTTCTAACACTGTTCTCAAATTCCCACCCTATTTGTTAGTAACAGTAAATTGACCAAAGCCAAGATGGCCGTCACAGATATAATGAAATATACTTTATGCCATCCATAGATCAACACAATGTAAGGAAACAAAAATGGCAGCCATATATTTGAGGGGGAAAGTGCCATGGAAGTAATGAAATATACTTTTTGCCATATCTTTGCGACCAATTAAGATAAAAACTTGAATTTTCTTCTGCTGAGTTTATTTAATCTTTAAGAATTAACCTTTTTATACCATTATAAATACCTGGTGATGTAGAGTTCCTTGCTTCAATGAAAATGTTGTTTTAGGCCTGACAGATTACCACCTAATCAGGACTAATACGGATTACTCACATGACCTTTTAGCGCCGCGCAGATATTTATTTGTGTTGTTGTTTTACATCCTAGCAACATCCAAGGACATATCAGGACATGTACAATGCACACTTATGGCGACTTTATACCACTGCCACACTGACCGGAGACCAATCCTTTGGCAACATGACCCGATATCCCACACAGTCACATTATCCTGACAATGAACTAACCAGCACTTGCCCTATCCTATTAATGCCGAGTGCCAGGCTAGGTAGAGACAGCTATCAATTTGATAAGTCATTGGCTTGGCTCGACTGGGATTCGAACTCTCGACCTTCCGCACGCGAAGCCTGCGCTCTACCTGTTCGGCTACCGCGTCCGATCGCACCGGGTGGGTAGCTTTGGCGGGACATTGCGACTTCTACAGATGTATGGCCGACACATTGCCGATAATCGGGAACCCATTACCCTGCCCGACGCGCACTGAATGATGGGTGCGCGCCATATTGTAGCCTGCGCAGATTGCGTCAGTAACTACTCACTGGCGGCAGTGGCAGCGGCGGGGTATTTCCCATCATGTACTCTGTCACAGGGCGACGGGTATTCAGCACTCTTTTACACACTGCCAGATCCGCCATTAGGCGGGTAATTGATATCCCTGTCTGTGACACTGCACATCCACGTACACGCACCCACACGCACATACACACACAGACACACACCCATACACTGGCAGCCACATACACTCAGACACCCACACAGACAGACATGCACCCATACATAGACACACATACACACAGACACACCCACACACACACATACACCCACCCACCCACACAGACACACACATACACACACCCATACACAGGCAGCCACATACACACAGACACCCACACAGACAAACATGCACCCATACATAGACACACATACACACACAGACACACCCACACAGACACCCACATACACACATACACCCACCCACCCACACAGACACACACATACACACACCCATACACAGGCAGCCACATACACACAGACAACCACCCACCCACACAGACACAGACATGCACCCATACACAGACACACACAGACACACCCACGCAGACACCCACATACACACAGACACCCACCCACCCACACAGACACACGCCCATACACAGACACACATACATGTACAGACACACCCACACAGACACCCACATACACACATACACCCACCCACCCACACAGACACAGACACATGCCCATACACAGGTACACATACACACAGACACACCCACACCCACACAGACACCCACACACACACAGACACCCACCCACACAGACACGCCCATACACATACACACATACATGCACAGACACCCACACACACACACGTATACACAGACACCCACCCACACAGACACAAACAGACACACACACACCACACACAGACACACCCACACAGACACCCACCCACACAGACACACATATAGACACCCACACCCACCACATACAGACACATGCACAGACACCCACACACACATGTACACACAGACACCCACCCACACAGACACACACAGACACACCCACCACACACAGACACACCCATACTCACAGACACCCACCCACACAGACACACACATATAGACACCCACACCCACCACATACAGACACACCCACATACACACAGACACTCACCCACATAGACACCCACATACAGACACACCTACCACACACACATACACAGACACCCACCTACACAGACACACATACATACACACACCCACACCCACCACACACAGACACACACATACACACACCCACACAGACACATGCCCATACACATACACTTACATACATGTACAGACACACCCACAGACACCCAGATACACACCCACACAGACACACGCCCATACACAGACACACACATACACACACAGACACACCCACACACCCACCCAGACACAGGCACGTGCCCATACACAGACACACATACACACACAAACACACCCACACCCACACAAACACCCACCCACACAGACACAAATATACAGACACACACCCACCCACCACACACAGACACACACATACATGCACACAGACATATGCACACACACACACACTTAAGTGCCTGTCACACCTTACCGTCATTGAGCACGGACATAACCGGACAAAGAATTTTCTAGTCCGGTGGTGTTCGGTATAAAAATGTATCGAAATGTTGCACTATCGGGTCAAAGGCCACCGGACGAAACGAAGGCTAAACGGACATGGAACGGTGAACTGACAGGCGAAAACCAAATGTCAAATGGACGGACTGAACATGAACCGGACACGTACCGGACTGTTTACGTCGCGTGACGGACGCACCAAATATATATAAAAAAAGCTGGCGGACCGAATTCCCCTCAACGGACTATTCAGGAAGCTAACCGGAGACGTTATTGGTGGGTACCGGAAATGAACCGGACAAAACAGACTAAACAAACTTAAACAGGACAACAACCGTACACATCAGTCCAGCGGTATCCGTTCCAAGTTTTGTGCATGTTCAAAACTTGCCACTGCACACCACCGGATAGAGAACGGAAACGCCGGACGCTGACCATATATAAACCGGACATTGATGTATTTCACCGGACTGTGTCCGGTCTCTTTCCATTTCCACAATCCGGTAAGGTGTGACTGGGCCTTAACTGACAGAAAGCCCAGTGTACCTGAAGCCTGCACCCATAGCCGGCTTGGTGCATCGCCACTGCTCCAATTAAGGACAATACGCACCAACCTACAACAGCACACTCACTGCATTTTGTGCGGCCATTGGTTGGTTGGTTGTTGGAGTTTTACGCCCTGCCAACATCTAAGGTTATATCATTTATGCAATATACTGGTTGGTTTGGTTGTTGGAGTTTTACGTCCTGGCAACATCTAAGGCTATATCATTAATGCAATATACTGGTTGGTTTGGTTGTTGGAGTTTTACGTCCTAGCAACATCTAAGGTTATATCATTAATGCAATATACTGGTTGGTTTGGTTTTTGGAGTTTTACGTCCTGGCAACATCTAAGGTAATATCAGGACGGGTACCGACTTGTGACATTGCACACCCATAGCGACTTTATAGTGCTGCCCACTGGGAGACCAGGCCACCAGCACAATGACCTGATATCCCACTAAGTCATTGGTGCTAAACAATAAAACCAAAATATCACATACATACATACATACATACATACATACAGAAAGAGAGGGTGCCCTCGTCTCTGGTTCAAGGATACCATCAAGAGAAACCTGAAGCTGAGAGACATTAAGACTGACTCATGGACGCAACTCTCACAGCAGAGAGCTAAATGGAGAGCGGCAGTCAAGTAATGAAAGCAGTCTTTGTCGCATCGCGACCGACAGCATGATGATGATGATGATGACATACATACATACATACATACATACATACATACATACATACATACATACATACATACAAATACATACATACAGTAAAACCTCTCTAACCGACCACCTCAACAGATGGACCACACCCCTATATTGATCGCTTTATTTGGGTCGCCCATATAATACCATTGTAACGATAAAAAAAAAAACCTCCCTAAACCGACCACCTCCCTAAATGGACCATTTAAAGTAGGTCCCATGGTCGGTCGATTTAGAGGTTTTACTATATAGATGTATATATATGTGTGTATATATATATGTGTGTGATGTATAAGCATTACACGAATATAAAGCCGTGGAAGTGATTTACAATATGTTTATTATATTATAATATTCTGATATTATATTATTGGCCAATGGGCTCTCTCCATGTATTTGCTCCTTAAGCCCAGTACACACCTCCCGTATAAAACCTAAAACTGCCCGAGTTTTCGTCGGTTTCAGTCTTTAGGTGTGTGACCCCATAACACACCTGAGGCTTCCGATTCGCGTATAAAACTCAGTTTTAGGGCTGAAGAATGGAATCTTATAAGATTCGAAAAATGAATCGAAACAGTATAAGTGAGTGGTCAGTCGTATCTTATATGGTATATGTGTGTTGTCCCTTTTTTCAGTTTTAGTCAGGACTCGGGACGGGTCGGGTTGTGACGGGTCGCGTCAGGCAGTCAGTTTTAGCGCGTGAATCGTATCTGGGAGGTGTGTACCCGGCTTTACTCATACGGCTACTGGTGGCGCCACCATCGCCCAACCATACTTCCGTCGCTAACATTGTCACTTAGTCAGTAGTGAAATCTATCCTTCAATAATATAGACACACAGACAGGATAGTTCACCCACAGAGGAACCACTCAGTACTCCTAGTTGTCCGAGCGGGATGACAGAGGGGTGAGCTTTGCGGGGGGGGGGGGGGGAGGGGGGTGTTAGATGCGTGAGTTTTGATGTGTGGTTTTCCACAAGAAGACTTGAAATGCACTTATCGATTGAACAGACGTCGCCTTCCAGAACCCCAGGTAAACATGGTACTCACCTGTAAGGAAACAAACACGTGACAATAAGAAAGCAGGTCAACAAGCCAAAAGCAAATACTTCAGCTAAGAATAGATAGATGGTGAATACACATACACGTAAATGACGTGGTATTTCATATCATATAAAATATTTGTTACAAAAGTTTCACTGCAATCTTCATTAGACACAAATGGATGACAAGGACCTTAACAAGTTTGGTTATCAGGAGGCGTGTGGTTATTGAGGATTTGCGTCAAATGATTAGCATCACGTGACCACTGCCTCGTCGGCCATCATGGTTGGATAGAAAATACAGCTATAACATTGCCGATGCAGTGGCGTGTGTTAATATCGCTCGGATTTCGGGTTTAATTTGACAGGATTTCACTTTTTGAGTAAGCTATTCTCATAAATAACATTATTTCAACCCCCGAGTGAATATTCATGGTTCTAATTAACATAATTAGATTGTAGCAGTGAATAGATTTGTGCTTTTTGTTTTGTTTACCTTCGACAATATCACTTGGATTTTGGGTTTAATTTGACAGGATTTCACTTTTTGAGTAAGCTATTCTCACAAATAACATTATTTTTTTGGTTGTTGTGGGTTGTTGGGTGGTTTGGTTGTGTGTTGGGTTTGGTGTTTGTGTTTGTGTGTTGGGTTTGTTGGTTGTGTGTGTTGGTTGGTTGTTGGGTTTTGTTGGTTGGTTTGGGGGGTTTGTTTTTGTGGTGGTGGTGGGGTTATTTTAACCCCCGAGTGAATAATCATGGTTCTAAATAACAGAATTAGATCATAGCAGTGAATAGATTTGTGCTTTTTGTTTTGTTTACACTCGACAATATCGCCGCCGATGCGGTGGCAGCGTCAATATCGCTTGGATTTGGGGTTTAATTTGACGGGATTTCACTTTTTGAGTAAGCTATTCTCATAAACAACATTATTCCAACCCCCGAGTGAATAACCATGGTTCTAAATAACAGAATTAGATCATAGCAGTGACTAGATTTGTGCTTTTTGTTTTATTTACATACTCTTGATAGTAGAAGGAACTGCTTCTATCCAACCACGATGCAGGAGTAGTGTGATGCCTACATCACACGCAAATCCTCAATAGGTGCAAAGTGAGTTTAAAATATAGATGTAGTCCGTAGTGATGGATGAGCCTGTGAGGGGCACCAACCCAACCCCAACTTCCGCCTGGAAGCTGAAGCTGCGACCCGGCGAGCTTCAGTCCTTTCTGAGAGACCAGCGGAAGTTGGAACACAGACATTGATTTAAAGTTGCATAGTCTGCCGGCTCTGAGTTTTTGTCATTTTCTCGGATAAATATATTGGGTTGATTGTTATAACCTGCCTTACTTTAGTTTGAAGTAACTTTTATTTTAAATGGTACATGGAAATATTTGAAGCGCAAACATGCAGAATTGATTTCGGCAGGCACGTAAAAGCTCTGACACCATAGGCTTCTGCTGTAACAGGTTCTAATAAATTGACTCCGTATTCCATTCTCTGTGGCAACAAATGCGTAATTGCTTAGCACCTTTTGAGACAGTCTCATATTTATATATATATATATATATATATATATATATATATATATATAAAGGCCGGCTACAGTACAAAGGAACAAGAAAAAATTCCCGATGCGAGTGATGTATTCAGGATAGGCGGGTACTGGGCGCAGCCGGGGGTGGCGCCACCAGTCACGAGATGGAGGAGGCAGTACAGTATGTATTGTAATATTAACAATAATTAGCACATAATAATAATAATAATAATAATAATAATAATAATAATAATAATAATAAGAGGGG
This sequence comes from Branchipolynoe longqiensis, assembly GCA_030323885.1. Classification (NCBI taxonomy): domain Eukaryota; kingdom Metazoa; phylum Annelida; class Polychaeta; order Phyllodocida; family Polynoidae; genus Branchipolynoe; species Branchipolynoe longqiensis. The sequence goes on from CM059192.1 coordinate 92,147,960, forward strand.
TTAATTCCCTTCTGCGCCTTTATACTCGCATAATGCGCTATACATCATATATATATATATATATACATATATATATATATATATGTGTATATATATATGTGCATGTGACAATACGCGCGCCACTGGTGAAGTCAGAAGAGTGTGGTGGCGCCACCAGTCATAGGGGTGGGCCACCCATAGAGAAATAAGTAGTACACAGCATAACACTAACAGTGGTTAATTAATAGGGGTAAATAAAGGAAGGTCCCTAGCGTGCCTTTATACTTGCATAATCCTTATACATCACATATTATATATATATATATATATATATATATATATATATATATTATATATATATACATACATACATACATATATCAGGGATGAAAGTGGTCTCCAGCAAAAATCGTGGAAATCAAGCCGATATTATGACACTGGCGGCAAATTTCCCCGAAAACACGGATTTTCCCATAGGATTAGAACTGTCAGGGAATAGCGGGGAAAATGTAGGGAGTCAGGTTTCAACTTGTTATGCCTATTTTATCACCCATATCTATTCTACCAAAATATAGGGTCATTTATATATATATATATATATATATACATATATATATATATGAATGTATATGTACATATTGGAAATATCAATCAATCAATAGTTCCATCCTCTAGTCGAGGGTTGGATGCAATGGTTCTCCACTTGTCCCGATGGTGTGCTGTTCTGATAGACTGTGAATAATTCAAGCCTGTCCACTGTGAAATATTTGTAAACCATGATGTTCTTGGTCTCCCTCTCCCTCTGCTGCCATTCACCTTCCCTTCCAACAATGTACGGTATATTGAACTCTGACGAATGATGTGGCCAAAATAAATAAGTTTCTTTGTCTGTATAGTGGCAAATATATAGCCGCATCGACCTCCCTTTCCATACTGGCGGTGGCAGCGATTTGTTTACTTTACGTTCGTCGATTCGAAAATATAACTAGTAATATCGCCGCCAATGCAGCGGTAGCCTTAAGGAGGGTTCAAATTTAGGGTTAATTTGAATAAATTTCACTTATTGCGTATCTAATTCTGTTAAATATGACAGCATTGAATAGATTTGGGCCTAATAAACTCGCTAAACCTAATATCTTTTAGGGGTAAGGTAACACCGGTTAAGCCTTTGGTGTTAGGCCTAACACTGACTCGTGCATACCATTTTTTCGCCGCTAACCCGGAATTCCCGCCAAACACCGTTTTGCCTCCCTAACACTGACTCCTGCATACGGCCCCTGGTGTCGTGTACAGCGAGCACCATGCAGATGACCACTGCCCCCTGGTCCGGCATCAGCAAACTACAGTAAAACCCCTCTAACCGACCACCTCCACAGATCGACCACTCCCCTAAATCGATCGCTTTATTTGGGTCCCAAATGATCACCCATACAATACCATTGTAATGATTTTCAAAAACCTCCCTAAACCAACTACCTCCCTAAATGGACCACTTAAAGTCGGTCCCATGGTTGGTCGATTTAGAGAGGTTTTACTGTACAATAGAAGTGGGGGGGGGGGTGTCAAGGGGTGAAGAAGGTGGTGGAGGGAGGGGGTGCTCGCCTGACCCAGCCTATCCTACAGGCTGCCCGCTTGGGGCGCCACCTCATCCATATACAGTCCTAACCACCGTGACCAACACACCCAGATGCTCACAAATATTTGTATTCTTCTTTCGCACCTTCTGAATCTAGCGCTTCTGTGGGAGTGTTTGTGGCTTCACCGAGTGTTTGTGTGTGTGTGTGGATGTGAGTGAGTGAGTGCGTGAGTGTGTGTGAGTGTTAATGAGTGTGTGTGTGTCTTTGTGTGAGTGCATCTGACTGTGTGTGAGTGTGTATCTGTGTGTGGGTGTTAGTGAGTGTGCGTGAGTGTGTGTCTGACTGTGTGTGAGTGTGTATCTGTGTGTGAGTGTTAGTGAGTGTGCGTGAGTGTGTGTGAGTATGTGTATTTGTGTAAGTGTGCGTGAATGTGTCCATGTGAGTGTGTGTATGAGTGTGAGTAGGTATATGTGTGAGTGTGTGCATGTGTGAGTGTGTGGATAAGTGTATGTGAATGTGAGTGAGTGTTTATGCATGTGTGAGTGTATGTGTGAGTGTGGGTGAGTATATGTGAATATGAGTGAGTGTGTGTGAATGTGTGAATGTAAGTAAGTGAGTGTACCTGAGTGTGTGAGTGTGTGTCAGTGTGTATGAGTGTGTGAGACTGAGTGCGAGTGAATGTAAGTGTTTGTCAGTGTGTTTATTTGTTGTTGTTTCATGCCCTAACAACATCCAATGTCATATCAAGATGGGTACCGGCTTATGACAGTGTGCGTCCAGTAAGTGTGTGTGAGTGTGTATGCCTGTGACTCTGTGAGTTGTCATGTATAATAACTAATGCCTAATCTTATAGACTAGCTAATATAGTGAGGAGAAAAGAGAATTTGGAACATCTTCTATTCTTAGTAAAGAAGACAAGTAACGATACACAAATATGTACTTATAACATATATTCTCAAATACAAAGTGTACAAGTTACATATAAATTCTCAATGGTATGATATTACACTCAAAACTGTCTGTGTAGTCCATATGGATGATAGATACACTCAGTCCTCTTGGTGCTTATTCTATGTCTCAGTTGCCTTGAGGAGTTAATGGATATAGATGACCCATTGTCTGTGAGCTGTCGCCAACCATACAGGTATAGAGTCTCAGTTGATGATGGATGTACATGTCAAGCTAAGCAGCAGTGATGTGGGAAAAGGCAGACACCACAGTCAGCAATCCTCCTCACGGCCATTGGTCAATATTGTAGAAGCTCAGCAAGTTGAAACCATCCCATAAGCTGAAACTAGCCAGATCAGGTTTCAGGCCTAACTGACTTGGAGATGTTGATGCCTCGATGTCTGGGAGTAGAGTGCCGAGAGTGCTTGCTTGTGGGGTTGTTTGTAACCTTACGACGGTTACTGGCTGCAGAACTGCAGCAATATAGAAAAGCACCGATAAATCAGTCCGATCTTTGGTTGAAGAATAATCTTCAGTAGGGACGGTTGTAGAAGCTGGGGGATGTCTTTACAACATTAAAAACGGTGAAGCGTTGGGGCGGCACTGAATCTCTCTGATCCGGCGGTAGCAGAGCACTCATATCCAGTCAACAGCAGCGAGGGATTAGGAGGAAAGGAAGGCAAAGGGGGGTAAAGCAGTTCCAGCAATGAGAACAAGAGAGAGAAGATATGGTACAGGGCCCCACCCAAGCACACAACTGCCCTGGTCAGGGGGAGAAATATGCCTGGGAGAAATCAAAAGGGCAGAGTCTAGGAAAGAGAAATGAGGCCAGTTGAGTCAAAGGACTGTGTCTATTTGCTCTATGGTGACCAACCAGCGAGCTAAAGACACGGACACAGTAAGAGTAGAAAGTGAAATACTGGCGGGCTCCCCCTCCTGGAACTCTTTTCAGACATATCAAGGAGGAGCAAGGCCAGCAGAGAGGAGATAGAGAGAGGTGTGGACGAAGTGTGGTCCGGATAGCAAGTCTTGCCGAGAGTGTGTGACTACACTCCTTATATAGTTGCTGGGTAGGGCAGTTCTAACGAAGCGATGGAATGAGTAGGACGGTCCAAACATGTGCTGTAACCACTATAAAAGGCAACTACCTGTTAGGAAGCAGTCTCCATATATTCACTGCTATGTTACAGAGTGTGTGTGTGAGTGTGCATGAATGTCTGTATGTGTATGTGTGTCAGTGTGTATGTGAGTATGTGTGTCAGAGTGTCATGTGTGAGTGTGTGTCCGTGTGTAAGGGTGTGTGCGTTAGTGTATGTGAGTGGTTGTGAGTGTGTGTGCTGAATCAGGGGCTGACCTGGCTGTGACTCATGCCGGGTGTTGAGTGTGTATGTGAGTGTGTGTCCGTGTGCGTGCGTGAGTGTATGTGCCTGTGAGTGTGCCTGCATGTGTGTGTGTGTGAGTGTGTATGTGGTGAATCAGGGGCTGTCCTGGCTGTGACTCATGCCGGGTGTTGAGTGTGTATGTGAGTGTGTGTCCGTGTGTGCGTGAGTGTATGTGCCTGTGAGTGTGCCTGCATGTGTGTGTGAGTGTGTGTGTGGTGAATCAGGGGCTATCCTGGCTGTGTCTCATGGCGGGTGTTGAGTGTGTATGTGAGTGTGTGTCCGCAAGTGTATGTACCTGTGAGTGTTCATGCATGTGTGTGTGTGTGTGTGTGGTCAATCAGGGCTGTCCTGGATGTGTCTCGTGCCGGGTGTTAAGTGTGTACGTGAGTGTGTATCCATGTGTGTGTGAGTGTATGTGCATGTGAGTGTGCCTGCATGTGTGTGTGTGTGTGGTCAATCAGGGCTGTCCTGGATGTGTCTCGTGCCGGGTGTTAAGTGTGTACGTGAGTGTGTGTCCATGTGTGTGTGAGTGTATGTGCATGTGAGTGTGCCTGCATGTGTGTGTGTGTGTGTGTGGTGAATCAGGGCTGTCCTGGCTGTGTCTCGTGCCGGGTGTTAAGTGTGTACGTGAGTGTGTGTCAATGTGTGTGCGTGAGTGGATGTGCATGTGAGTGTGCCTGCATGTGGTGTGTGTGGTGAATCAGGGCTGTCCTGGCTGTGTCTCGTGCCGGGTGTTAAATGTGTACATGAGTGCGTGTCCATGTGTGTGCGTGACTGTATGTGCATGTGAGTGTGCCTGCATGTGTGTGTGTGTGTGTAGTGAATCAGGGGATGTCCTGGCTGTGTCTCGTGACGGGTGTTGAGTGTGTATGTGAGTCTGTATGTGTGTGCCTGTGAGTGTGCCTGCATGTGTGTGTGTGTGTGTGTGTGGTGAATCAGGGGCTGCCCTGGCTGTCTCTCGTGCCGGGTTTTGAGTGTGTTTGTGAGTGTGTGTCCGTGTGTGTGCGTGAGTGTAGATGCCTGTGAGTGTTAATGCATGTGTGTGTGAGTGTGTGCGTGGTGAATCAGGGGCTGTCCTGGTTGTGTCTCGTGCCGGGTGTTGTGGCTGGTTTTTGGTAATTATCTCCGACAGTTCAACGTCGCCTGTCTGCAGGCGGGCCAACTTTGTGACGGGGTTTGGTCTGCATAAAACACCTTTTTGGCCATCAGTCAGCCAGCCAGCAGCCAGCCACCAGCCAGCTTGCGGGGATCGAAATGCCGCCTTCTTTGTGTAAGCCGCTATCATCATAATAATGAGCTTCCTGCGCATTTTAGTGGGGTTTTACCCCCCACTTCTGTGATTAGTACCCTTGCAGTTGAGACCATTCTCCAACCATCCTGTAAGCTGTGTGAGTTTCTGCCAGCAACCCTCACATTTCCGCCATCAGATGTTTGTTTGTTGGAGTTTCACGTTCTGGAAACATCTAAGGTCATATCACAATGGGCACCGACTTGTGACAGTGCACACTCATGGCGACTTTATAGTGCTGCCCTAGTGGGAAATCAGGTCACCGGCACCATGACCCGATATCCCACTCAGTCACATTATCCTGACACTGAGCTAACCAGTCCTGATACTGAGCCCGTGCCCTATTCTACTAATGCAGAGCGCCAGGCTTGGAAGTATAAAAGTATGCAGGTATAAATTTTGTTAAGTCATCGGTTTGACTCGACGAGGGAATTCAACTCGAGATCTTCCGCATGGGAAGCCTGTGCTCTTAGTCTTACCAACATTCGGCCACTGCGTCTGGTTCACCCGCGTGTAATGAGGCATTTCACCAGTACCATGTGACATTCGAAGCAATATGCAATCGCTTTTCCAGTATTGTGTCATGGAGCTTTCAGTACAGTTTTTTGGGGTTGTTTTTCTTGTGGTAAATATGTTTATTCTGCTGAATAAGTCTTTTGTCAGTGCCGAAGCACTGTGTAAAATTTCCCGATATTTAAGACATTGGTCTTCCAGCCATTTTTCAATTCAGGGTTATTTACACAAAAGGTATATAGAATAAGGTATACATTAACTGTTGAATACACAATTTGCAGCATGTCACACAATGAAATTCTGTAACCCAAAAGTTCCATAGCAATATGGTAACAGTAGTGTCATATAACTAGATCAATATTAATTAGTCAGATCAATGTGAGTATTTACATAGTATTTAGAATGTAAGCAGAAGTCATCTTCTGTATTCAGTTGGCAAAGTTGTAGTAAGCTTAAATGTTCAGTTGCAGTTAGACAGTTGAATTAGAATTTAATTAAAATACTCAGTGTAATATAAGAGTCGCTCATTCAATCACGGCGTGGGAAGCTCGTGAATATTTTATATCCATTAAAAGCCTCAGACATCTGAAGCAGCGTTCCCAAACAGGACAGTGTGTCTAAGCCCGCATTGAATTTCAATTAAAGTTTGGATTCTTTATTGGGGTGTTTGAACGGGTACTGACTGACATGTGTCGACAAGAGTCTGTATTCATTGCATCTATATAGCACTGCCCCATTGGGACACCTTACCCCGATATCCCACTCAGTCACATTGTCCTGATACTGAACCAACACCAGCACCATACTCCAATATCCCACTCAGTCACATCGTCCTGACACTGAACCAACACCAGCACAGTACTCCAATATCCCACTCAGTCACATTGTCCTGATACTGAACCAACACCAGCACCATACTCCAATATCCCACTCAGTCACATCGTCCTGACACTGAACCAACACCAGCACCAAACCCGGTATGTATGTGTCCGAGTTAAACTAACTCGGCGAGTTTAAAGTCGCCTGCACTAACCCCATGCGAAAGGAGGGTTAAAGGTGGGGTTAGGCACTGATTATGGCCAAATCTATTCAATGCGATCATATTTAACAGAATTACATACGCAATAAGTGAAATTTTATCAATTTAACCCTAAATTCAAACCCTTCTTAAGGCTACCGCCGCATTGGCGGCGATATTAATAGTTATATAAATGTCGAATCGACGAACGTAAAGTAAACAAATCGCCGCCGCCGCATCGACGTCGCTTTCCATACTGGCGGCGGTGGCGGTTTGTTGACTGTACGTTCGTCGATTCGAAAATATAACTATTAATATCGCCGCCAATGCGGTGGTAGCCTTAAGGAGGGTTCGAATTTAGGGTTAAATTGATAAAATTTCACTTATTGCGTATGTAATTCTATTAAATATGATAGCATTTAATATATTTGAGCCAAATATATGGATACAAACACAGAGGGATTTCCCAAATCTATAAATAACTGAAACATTAGCTAACCCGCGCGCGCTTTGGACCCATACATCCCCTGTGACATATTTGGAACCCTGGGGTTAGCTAACCCGGCACCCTCCTTTAACCCCGGTCGGGTTAAAAAGTGGCTCATACATATGGGCCCAGCACCGTGCTCCAATATCCCACTCAGTCACATTGTCCTGACACTGAACCAACACCAGCACCGTGCTCCAATATCCCACTCAGTCACATTGTCCTGACACTGAACCAACACCAGCACCTTGCTCCAATATCCCACTCAGTCACATTGTCCTGACACTGAACCAACACCAGCACCGTGCTCCAATATCCCACTCAGTCACATTGTCCTGACACTGAACCAACACAAGCACCGTACTCCAATATCCCACTCAGTCACATTGTCCTGACACTGAACCAACACCAGCACCGTGCTCCAATATCACACTCAGTCACATTGTCCTGACATTAAACAAACTAAACCTTGTCCTCATAGCCTTTGTCCTCCTAGCCTTAGTAATGGTAAATGCCAAAATAGCTAGACACAGGTATCTTTTTTTTTAATTCATCAGTTTAACTCCATCGGGGATCGTACCCACGACCTCTCGAAAGATAAGCCAATTCAAGAGATTCCATGTTGCCTCAGCTTTCTGTCCGGAAGTACCCAGACAGATTTAGAACCCATTCCCTTCCTTCCTTCCCCTCTCCCAACAGCTCCCACTCCCACTCCCACCTCCACTCCCAGACACTTTATATCGCACCATTTAGGCCTAGAAGACCAGAAGGCAATAAGCTTCGCGTCAGGGTTTCCTAATGCCTGGCACACACCTCCCGTATACGATTCACGCGCTAAAACTGACTGCCCGACGTGACCCGTCACAACCCGACCCGTCCCATTTCCCGACTAAGACTGACAACAGGGACAACACACATATACTGACTGCTAATGCTTCCGATTCGCGACTTAAAATTCAGTTTTAGTATTTAAGACTCGAATCGCAAGACATTCGAAAAACGAATCGGGCCGTTCGAGAAACGGTATATGTGAGCAGTCAGTCGTATCTTATATGGTATATGTGTGATACCCACCGTCCGTTTGCCGTCCAAGTCTTAAGGCGTGAATCGTACACGGGAGGTGTGTGTGAGGCATTAGAGTGTCACACACCTAAAGACTGGAACCGACTAAAACTCAAACTTAATCGCGAAACGGGCAGTTTGAGGTTTTATATGGGAGGTGTGTGCCGGGCATAAATCGTCAATCCCAACGGAGTGTGCAACGCTGAGACAGAGTTCAGGCACCGACTCGTGGCGCCCCGTGGCGGGATTGCGAGGAGGGGGGGGGGGGGTGTTACAGGATTAGTGCACACTCAGCAGATTGTGCCAAGGGAGAGGCACAGCCCGGCAGACACCGAAAACCTCACACTCACCCCCGACCCCGCCGGCAGGCCCTCGCCAGGTGCCGGGGCAGGGCCGAGGGGAGGCCGGGGGGGGGGGGGGGGGGGGGGGGAAGGGGAGGGGGAGGGGGGAGCAGCCGTCCTCCACCGTCCCCAGACTGCCCGCCTCATTCCGCCATACACTGGTTTTGTTTGTTGTTGTTTTACGTCCTAGCAACATCTAAGGTCATATCAGGCATACACTGGTTTGGATGCCTGATGAATCTCAGATTACAGTAAAAACCTCTCTAACCCATACCTGCCAACTTTTGTTAAACGAAAATCCTAATAATAGAAATCCATCCGAGCGAAGCGAGGCGCGCAAGCGTTCTAGGGGGGTCCGGGGGCAGGGGCCCCCGGAAAAATTTGAAAAATACATAAAAAATGGTGCATTCTGGTGCATTTTCAGAGACATTTTAGGCACATTATTAAAGAAATTATTACCAGTTTTCAGCCTAAATACTAGAGTGAGTAAAGTTAAAAGTACATGTATATGTACATAAAATGGAAACTTGATTTTGAAAAAGTGGAATAATATGTTTATAATTCGTAGGGCGGAATGAGAATAAAAAAATCGTAATTATTCCGCCAAAATCGTAATAGTTGGCAGGTATGCTAACCGACCACCTCCACAGATCGACCACTTCCCTATATCAATCACTTTATTTGGGTCCCAAAGGATCGCAAGTACAATACTATTGTAATGCTATTCTAATTCCCTAAACCGACCACCTCCGTAAATGGACCATTTAACGTCGGTCCCATGGTTGGTCGATTTAGAGAGGTTTTACTGTACTTTGCTTTGGGACAGAGAGCCGTTATAGCTGGTCATGGGTTTTAAACATTCATGGCTTTGTTGCCAGTCGATCGTGTGTTTGTTCATTGTTGTTGTTTTAGGTCCTAGCAACAACTACGGTCATATCAGGACGGGTACTGACTTGTGACAGTGTGCCCTCATGGTGACTTTATAGTGCTGCCCCACTGGGAGATGAGGCCGCTAGCACCTAGATAAAGGATTCACCCGGTACTCGCAGTTCACGGGTGAATACCAACCCTATATAAAAATGGTCGAAAAAGCGGGTTAATGAAATGAGAGCCTAATTTCACAATCTAAGAAGCAACATTTATTCTTTGTAGATGTCTTCATATTTACCCACTACCTTTAAGTTGAAAAATATAATAAAATAGCTAGTTTAATGCGATTTAAAATTGAAATCGACGGCGTTCTATGGCCGCCATCTTGGATTTCTGCATTCTCTCCCATTTCACCAAATCTGTGCCAATATATGTAGCCATTTGATCATGGAACCACAGTTTCTACTTCATGTTCCAGACTAAAGCTATTTTCGCCTGTATTTACACTATGTTGTCGTACACGTGTACTACAAGTACCGCGTGAATCTTTTATCTAGCTAGCACCATGACCCGATACCCCACACAGTCACATCATCCTAGTACTGTGCTAACCAGTCCTTGACCTCTCATAATAATGCCGAGTGCCAGGTTAGGTAGCAAGTACACATTTTCATAAGTCATCGGTTTGACTCGGCTGGGATTCGAACTCCCGACCTTCTGGTCACCATGTCTGGTGTTGCCAGTCGAAATGGTAAGCAATAGTATTAGTAGTTGAGTGGATGCAGTCAGATAGTAGTTGTTTGTTGTTTTATGTCCTAGCAACATGTAAGGTCATATCAAGATGGGTACCGACTTGTGACAGTGTGCACTCATGGTGACTTTATAGTGCTGCCCCACTGGGAGACCAGGCCACCAGCACCATGACCTGATATCCCACTCAGTCACATTATCCTGACATTGAGCCAACCAGTCCTTGCCCTATCCTAATAATGCCGAGCACCTGGCTAGGAAGTGACAAGTATACATTTTTAACTCATTTGACTCGACCAGGGTTCGAATGCACAAACTCATGGGTTCGGATCCCCCGATCTCCCAAAACAGGAGATCGACGCTCAACTCATTCGGCCACCCCATCTGGTCACTAGTAGTTGTAGCAATAGTAGTAATACTAATAGCACTAGAGGTAAAATGAAGCAGACAGTGCTTTCAAAATGAGCCAATGCACGCCGCCAGCGTCATCTACATGCTCCCCTGCGACCTGTACTTTTTCCACAACATAGACTATACTCCATTGTGCTGTGTGCGCCATGCCACATCTGCAACTTCTACTTTTTACAATTCCAACTCCTATTTTGCAACTTTTTGAAAGCACTGAGAGATATTATTGGCAAAAATGGTCGCAGCAGCAACCATAGCAGTGACTGTGGTTGAAGTAGTAACACCAACAGTAACATTACAACAATAGCGGTGGTGGTTGGTTGGTTGTTGGAGTGTTACGTCCTGGCAACATCTAAGGTCAAATCAGGATGGGTACCGACTTGTGACATTGTGACAGTGCGACTGTAGGACTGGTTGGCTCGGTGTCAGGATAATGTGACTGAGTGGGATATTGGGTTACGGGTCTGACGGCCTGATTTCCCAGTGGGGCAGCACTATAAAGTCACCATGAGTGTGCACTGTCACAATTCGGTACACATCCTGATATGACCATAGATGTTGCCAGGATGTAAAACTCCAACAACCAATCACATATGTTATAACTATAAATGCACTTGATCTGTTACTGTTAGTTACAATTAAAAATGAGACTTGCTGGTTACCGCGGAAACAGCCTGTGGTTAGGTAGTGAAAGTCCTGCACAGTGAAGTGTGTGTGTGTGTGTGGGGGGGGGGGGAGATCCTTCCGTCTCCCATTGAGCGCCACTGCCACGTACAAAGGCACACGCACACCCGCCGGCCGGAACCTGGAGACTGAACGCGCATGCGCAAACCCCACACGGTGCGCAGCGTCCCACAAAGGCTTGGCACTCTTTACAAAGAACTGATACCACACTGAGGGGCACTACAGCCGGCGTTGAAAGCGACTACACGCGCTGCTAAAACCTGAATGGGTCACGTGCACTAATGCTGCAACGCTACTACGCACGCATTCAGGGATGAAAGTGGTCTCCAGCAGAAATCGCAGAAATCAAGCTGAGATTGTTACACCGAAGGCAAATTTCCACCATAACGCGGATTTCGCCCCCATAGGATTAGCACTGTCACTCAGGGAATCGCGGAAAAATGTAGGAAGTCAGGTTTCAATTAACTTTGTTGTACAGTAAAACCTCTTTAACCCACAACCTCCACAGACCAACCACTCCCCTATATCGATCGCTGTATTTGAGTCCAATCAATATCATTCCCACCATATTCTAACTCCCCAATCCGACCACCTCCTTAAAATGGACCGCTTTAACTTAAAGTCAGTCCCAAGGTCGGTCGATTTAGAAAGGTTTTACTGTAGTTATACTATCACCCATACATAACTAATTCTTGTTTGGGTTTCATGTTCTACCAACATCTAAGGTCATATATAAGAAAGGGATTCGAGCTAACCAATTTTTGTCATATACCACCGATTTAATGGCATTTTGTTTAACGTTATTCGGTAAATATAAACTATCGCGGAAATCCGCGAAATCGCAGAGATCTTTCATTCTTGCACATTGGCGGTACTCAACACTGAAACCTGGGAAACAGCGGCCAAGGACAGGAGTTCATGGCGTGCTTCTATTCTCAAAGGCACAGCATGGTTTGAAACTGATCGTATATCTCAAGTTAAACAAAAGCATCAGCGGAGGAAAGATCATCTCCTTCACCCACCAGACTCTCTGACTGCAGCTACACATGCCACCGCACATTCCAACCACAAGATTGGACTCATCAGACCAAGACAGAATTAAACTGAGAAGTTGTGCGCAGACGATTAAATATACTCCAACCAAATAGACTATTATGCACAAGTTCTCACAAATTAATGATGATGCAAGCACATTTGAAAATACTGTAGCCGTAGCAATTACAGCTATTGTTTGAATAGATCAAATGATGTTCCATTGGAGTTTTCAACAAGATTTTGTGTTTGTTTAAACGATCGATATATGGGATCATGGGATCCTATCCGACTCATGCCGAGTCTCAGGCTAGGTAGCGACAAGTATAAATTCTTTAAGTAACTGGTTTGACTCAGCCAGAGTTTAAAACCCCATAGATTCGCATCTCACGACCTACCACACGGGAAGTGGATGCTCAACTCATTCAGCCAACTCAACTCATTCATATGACGTCAGCATAGGTATTTAGGTCAGTGCGCATGCAGCTTGGCTGCAGGACGAAACAGTGTCACACTGCAAACTCAATGGCTATGAGCAATCTTCCTACAGAAAAAGTGAAATATCTCTAAAAGCACACCACGTAGAAACATACCGCTTGGCACACAAACAGATAACATGTTCAACAAACAAATTATATTAAATTTATAAGGTTAGGGTTCTGCATTTCAATTAATTTTAAATAAAATTGACATTTTGCACTGCGCATATCGGCAAACTCAATGCAATGTCAATGGCCATGAGCAATCTTCCTACAGAAAAAGTGAAATATCTCTAAAACCACACCACCTAGAAACAAACCGCTTGGCACACAAACAGATAACATGTTTAACAAACAGGTTATATTAAATTTATATGGTTAGGGTTCTGCATTTCTATTAATTTTGAATAAAACTGACGTTTTGCACTGCACGTATTGGCAAACTCAATGGCAGTGTGCCTTCGTTCTGCAGCCAAGGTGCGCATGCATACACCATGTTTGTAAACATTGAAAGGGGTAAATAGGTGTGCGTAATAGTTTTATTCAAAATAAATGTGAGATTTCTGTTTGGGAAGTTAGGAGCGGAGGGGTGGGGGATGAGGTTGTTTGAGGGTGGGAGTTGAGGGTGTGTGTGGTTACTTATTCAAATACAAACAGCAGCTGGTAATGACGCAGTGCAAAAGTCACATACACAGACACAGACTGGGACAAGTCACACACACACACACACACACACACACACACTTTGGGTGGTGGTTGGGGGGTGTGTGTGGGGGGTGTGTACATATTTGCTGTCCAGACTCGACTTCGTCCAAACCTCTTCTGTCGCCCCTCAGCCGGCAGTCTCCTCTCCTGGTTTGATCTAAAAAGAATATTGCAGTGGGAGGCCAGCCGGCTTTTCACCTTCTACCGCCACTCATGTCTCCAGCAAACTGTCTGGTCAACCCAGAGCAAGGAAGCGCGGCTCTTTGACTCAGCTCTCCTCACTTCTCTTTCCTCAATCCTACCCATTACTTTTTTGTTCTCCCAGGCTTACTTCTCCTGATCAAAGGAGTGTGCGTGCTTGGTTGGGGCCCTTTTCCTTTTTCACTGATGCTCTGTGCTCTTCAACAAACCAATCAAACAAACCAATCAATCAGTCAGTCACTCAGTCACACACACACACACACACACACACACACACAATGAGAATATCACTTTGCCGAGTGCCCCCCCCCCTCCTCCGCCCCCCCCCCCTCCGTTTGCGACTTCCCGGCGCTGGCGGCACTATAGTGCGCGGGTTCGCCGTTCGTGGCGCTCAGGTCGATAGTGATTCCGGTCGCCGATGCCGTGACTGCTCGAACTTGGGCAGAACGCGAGGGGAGGGTGGGGGCGAAAGGTTGCCATGGACACGGACTGCCAACATGGCGTCGGCCTCTTCCCACCAAAACTGACGGCGCATGACCTGACCTTATTGACAGCAAACGGGGTAAATGCACATCGTCGGCTTTGATGACAGTGGTGGTGTGTGGTGTGTGGTGTGTGGTGTGTGGTGTGTGGTGTGTGGTGGTAGTGCTTTTTTTGTTGGTACAATGGTAGTGGAGGGTGGTGTATGTTGGTGGTGGTGATGGTGGTGGTGGTATTAGTGTTAGTGATGGTGATGGTAGTGGCAATGGTGATAGTGATGGTGGTGGTAGTGGTGGGGTGATGGTGGTGATGGTGGTGATGGTAGTGATGGTGATGGTGGTGGTGGTAGTGGCGGTGATGGTGGTCGTGGTGATGGTGGTCTTGGTGGTGGTCATGGTATTGTGGTAGTGGTGGTGGTGATGATTGTGGTGGTGGTCTTGGTGGTTGTCATAGTATTATGGTGGTCATGGTGGTGGTGGTGGTAGTCGTGGACGTGGTGGTGGTGATGGTGGTCGTGGTGTTGGTCATGGTGGTGGTGGTGGTGGTCATGGTAGGGGGGTAGAGGGGCTTGGCTTACCAAAATGATAGCATGAATTTGATGAGGAGATAATTGCGAAAGCTCTTGGTATTGACTTGCTAAATGACTCCTGCGCTTCACCCCCCCCCCCCACTCCCCCCTCCATCCCCCCTCACCCCTATCCCACTGCCCTCCATCCCACTTCCACTCCCCCTCCATCCCACTCCCCTCCATCCCACTCCCCCTCCCTCCCACTCCCCTCCATCCCACTCCCCCTCCATCCCACTCCCCCTCCCCCTGACTTGCTAAATGACTCCCGCGCTTTTCCTCCCCCCCCCCTATCCCCCCCTCCCTCCATCCCCCACTCCCCCTCCTCCCCCTCCATTTCCCTCCTCCCATCTATCCCCCTCCCCCCTCCATCCCACTCCCCCGAGGAATGATAAGCCAGAAGTGAAGGCATCCGCTGGATCCGATATGTGTGAGAGGTAAGGAACATCAGCCGCGTTAGCTGCTGTGTGCACGGGCAAAGGCACGTGCAGCTCCACTAATGCAGTCTCAATATTGAATGAACAATTTGTAGTTATTACAATCTGATAATGGAGTCATTGTGGGTGCCTGAGGCATATATAAGAACCTAATCACCTAATCATCTATACAAAACTAAAAATTGCAAGGAAAATTAATTTCTTATGAAATTTGAGTGACTAGAAAATGTGGTAACGTTCGTCACCCGTGGTGTCCGTCACAGTGATGAACGTTTAAGGGCGCACACTACAGCGCAAATAAATAAAATCACCTTGTTTTCTTTCAGTTTCAGTGTCAATATCCATTGCAATAAGAAGCCAATGGATATTTTGAAATCCTATTGAAATAAGCAAATTTTTTTTTTTTTAAAGGCCTTGTTTATGTCCGTTTTGTGACAAACGTTAAAATAACCAATCAATTAGTCGAACATGCTATTACCCTAATTAACTATAAATAAAAGAAATATCCTCTCCTCAAAACCGGGCCACGTTGCCTGGAGAGCTGCTCTGTTATGCAGCTTCAGGGCCCTGCTGAGGAAGTACCAGGTGACGGCATCTGATTCCGCTCTCCTCAGGGGGGGTGGGGGGGGGGGACCTCCGCTTCTTTCCCTGGGGGATGATTATATCCATAAGGCGCTCAAAGACTATACAATTTAAGGAGAGGGTCCTGGAGATCCCAGTCGCTCGCTGCTTCAATACCCAGATCTGTGCAGTTCATTGGACAGAACTCCACTTTGAGCAGCTCCCAGCGACCCAGTTGGACCGGGCTTTCCAGATCCCTGGCGCGGGTCACTCCTCCTACCCCCTTCCTTATAAAATCTACCAATCGACGCTTAAGATATTCGCGGAGAAGGCGGGGCTTGATGCCGCATCTGTCTCCTCCCACTCCCTCAGGAGGGGCGGCTGCCCCTTCCTCTCTCTACAATCGAAGAGCTCCGTACCAGGGGTGATTGGTGCACCGACACGGTTTTCACCTACTTGAAGACCCCCCTCTCTATCAGGATCATGAATGATATGAGGGTGGCGACGTCACTTGCCACCACTCCTTTGCCTCTCTACTAATCGGCACTCCTTGACTTAAGATGTGGGTTTGGGTATCTCCAAACTTGACAAATATTCCCTATGCCAGAGAATATATTATCTCAACCCACCTCCATTGTCTTTCTCCCTTTTTGTACTGTAGCTTGTATTTATGTGATGTATAAGCATTATGCGAGTATAAAGCCG
This sequence comes from Branchipolynoe longqiensis, assembly GCA_030323885.1. Taxonomy (NCBI): domain Eukaryota; kingdom Metazoa; phylum Annelida; class Polychaeta; order Phyllodocida; family Polynoidae; genus Branchipolynoe; species Branchipolynoe longqiensis. The sequence goes on from CM059192.1 coordinate 92,164,432, forward strand.
TGTAAGGGATTTCTATGTTTTATTACACTGTATTATGTTATTCCGATACTATATTATTGGCCAATGGGCTCTCTGCATGTATTTGCCTCCTACTCATACGGGCACCGGTGGCTCCACCACCGCCGAACCATACTTCCGCCGCTACCACTGTCACTTGCGACCGGAACTTTTTCCTTTTAGGCTAGGGCAAATATTCCCTATGCCAGAGAATATATTATCTCAACCCACCTTCATTGTCTTTCTCCCTTTTTGTACTGTAGCTTGTATTTATATGTATATATATATGTATATATATATACATATATATATATATTCAGGGATGAAAGTGGTCTCTGGCTAAAATCGCAGAAATCAGGCCGCCAACGGCAAATTTCCGCGATAACGCGGATCTTCTCCAGTAGACTTAGCACTGTCAGGGATTCGCGGAAAAATAACGGAAGTCAGTTTTCAACGAACCTTGTTGTGACTGTATTATCACCCATACTGGACTCGCTCTTGTTTGGATTTGATGTTCTAGCAACATATAAGGTCATTTAAAAATGGGATTCGAACTCCCCCAAGTGTTGTCATATACATATAATTTTTTTAAATGTTTAAAGTTAATAGGTAAATATAAATAATCGCGGAAATCCGCGAAACCGCGGAGACCTTTCATGCCTGTATATTACTATTGTGGGATGGCGTGTGGCAGGTGCAGCTTGCCGGCCATGCCTCCAGCTCCGTGCGGTCCGAGCTATCAGCGCTGCAGCGGTTATGTGGCGCTGTGCAGCTGAGGCTGGCTGACACGAGATCGTAATCCTACAGCGCGCCCTGCCGGTAGTGCGGCCCGTGACATGTGGTGTCGGGTCACCTGGCTGCAGCAGGGGGGAGCCAGGGAAGAGCCCGGGAAGAGTCAGGGAAGAGCCATGGAAGAGCCATGGAAGAGTCAGGGAAGTCAGGGAAGAGCCAGGGAATAGTCAAGGAAGAGCCAGGGAAGAGCCAGGGAAGAGCCAGGGAAGAGCCAACAAACAGTCACGAAACAGTCACGGAACAGTCACGGAACAGGCAGGGAACAACCAGGGAACAGCCAGGGAAGAGTCAGGGAACAGAGAGGGAAGAGAATGTTTCTAGATTGTGCAAGTATGGGAAGAACTAGTGAAGAGCCAGGGAGCAGCAGGGGAATATCCAGAGAACAGCCAGGGAAGAGCAAGGGAAGAGCATGGGAACGGTCAGGGAGCAGCCAGGGAAGAGATAGTTTCCAGATTGTGCAAGTTTGGGAACAACTAGGGAAGAGCCAGGGAGCAGCCTGGGAAGAGTCAGGGAAGATCCAGGGAAGAGCCAAGGAACAACTAGGGAACAACCATGGAAGAGCCAGGGAACAACTAAGGAAGAGCCAGGGTAGAGCCAGGGAACAGTCAGGGAACAGCCAGGGAGAATTCAGGGAAAAGTCAAGGAGGATCCGGAGAGAATCGGTGGGGGTGTTTTTGTTCAGAGAACATATCCAGGGAGCATCTGGGAGTGCCTTGTGATTGACAGCTCACTCTTAAGCCAGTCGCTCACTGCCCTACTTCTGTCATCCCCTCCAGTGCCATTACCCCTCCATTCCCCCTCCATTACCCCTCCATCACCCCCCACTCCCACCCCCCACCCCCACCCGGCCCCCATCCATCCAGGCTGCGCAGACACAGCTGCGCGTGACACACATGTATACAGTATAGGTAATGACCCTCCATCACCTGCCCTAATGCCTGCACCTCCCCCCCCCCCACACCCACATCCACCCTCGAGCTAGAGTTCTCAAGGTCACATGCCAAGGTCACCCATGTCGCCCAAGGTTAGCGTCAAGGCGGTCGTGATGATGGTTAAGCTGACCACCGGAAGTGTAAATCGATCACTTCCGGTTTGGGAGGCGGAGCGCCCTGTGGACTGACGGTTCTCGTGGGTTATCGATATCCTTATTGGCGATATGTTGGCACTTGGCATCTCCATGTCGATGTGAGGCAGCGTTGTCATCACCATTTTACCTGGAGGGGGGGGGGGGGGGTTCCGGCCAGATAGTTGGTTTGGTTGGTTGTTGGAGTTTTACGTCCTGCCAATATCTAAGGTTATGTCAGCAGGGGTAAAGACTTGTGACAGTGCACATTCATGGTGACTTTAAAGTTATAGTTCTGGCACACTGGGAGTCCAAGCTACCAGCACCATGACCTAATATCCCAATCAGTCACATTATCCTGACACTGAGCCAACCAGTCCTTGCCCTATCCTAATAATGCCGAGCACCTGGCTAGGAAGCGACAAGTATCAATTCTTAAGTCATTGGTTTGACTCGACCAGGAACCGACCAGCAGTGTTCACGTTAGATAAATGATCCACCCCTACCCAGACTAGTCTAAATACAAGCAACAACTGCTTCAAATAGCAATTAACTGTGCAGCTAGTGGTCCCAATGGATAGTGTTCATCTGCTATTGGTGCTAAGTTGAGAAAGTGGTAGAGAATGCAACACAAAAAACATAGCACCACAGAAAGCTCTCCATTCGACTATTAAAGTGCATTAATCTACACGATTTACTTTATTTTACAATTCAAAAGTAGCGGGTAAATATAAAGAGGAACAGTTAAACCTCTCTAACCGACCACCTCCACAGATCAACCACTCCCCTATATCGCTCGCTCTATTTGGGTCACAAACGATCGCCAATACAATACCATTGTAACAATATAAAAACTCCCTAAACCGACCACCTCCCTAAATGGACCATTTAAAGTCGGTCCCACGGTCGGTCGATTTAGAGAGGTTTTACTGTATGTGAATAATATATTGTGCTTCTTAGATTAAGAATATATGTGGTAAATTCCTTTACCCAGCCCTCCCAACACTTTTCTAGTGGGTTTTTCAGCAGCCCTCTCTCATATCAGAGACACCAGACGGAATGGCCGAATGAGCTGGAGCGTCCGTCTCCCGTCTTGGTAGATCGTGGATTCGAACCCTGGTCGAGTCAAACCAATGACTTAAAAATTGATACTTGTTGCTTCCTAGCCTGGCACTCAGCATTATTAGGATAGGGCAAGGACTGGTTGGCTCAGTGTCATGATAATGTGACTGAGTGGGATATCAGGTCATGGTGCTGGTGGCCTGGTATTCCAGTGGGGGCAGCACTATAAATTCGCCATGAGTGCACACTGTCACAAGTCGGTACCCGTCTTGATATAACCCTAGATGTTGGTAGGACGTAAAACAACAACAAACAAACTCATATCAGAGACAGTGCTGCGGGAGTAACTATGTTCACATGAAACATGTTATGCTTAACAGGTTGGAGAGCTTACCTCGTTCAGGCTATGGTGGTTAAAGTACCTCATTCGAGTACCGGTTCAATTTCCAAGGTCAAATTTCATATAGGATTAAGGTGCAGCTTCACAAATATGGTTGTGGAACACTGAGTTTTAGGGGAGGTTTTCATATTCGAATACATCACTAGAAAGGAACAAATTATATCTAATTTCCTGAATATTCAAAGGACATTTAGTTGGGACCGGATTGAGTAAATTAACAGTGAATATTAGGAAATAATTCAGTAGTTACAACACATGTCTACAGGACAGAACTGCCCATGACAGTACTGTGTTGGTATAGCCATTAATCCCAAACAATAGAGGAACCTCCAGTCAACCATGGGGGTATATGCTGGTCTGTGGCCCACTCATATACTTCCACTTGCCACTGGGGGAGGTCCTGTGGGGACTGTTGTACATCATTTAGATATATTTTTTGCATACCAATATATATATATGCATAAGAAATAATTCACTGTGATTATGTATCTGATGCATAATCACCACAAATATGGCTTGTCTTGCTGGTACAACATTAAGAAAAACCTACCTTAAATATTATTGTATTTGATTTATTTGTTGGTTATCACTTTTTATTTCTATTCACAGGAGGTCAGTAAGCTATGCTCATAAATAACACTGTAATTATGCATCTGATGCACAATCCCCACAAATATGGCATTTCTTGCTGTTACAGCAACATTAACATTCAACTTACCTGTATATTATTGCATTTATATTTTATTTATTTTATTGTTGGTTATCACATTTTATTTATATTATATTATTTGAATTGAGGCCTGGTGCCGGGAGTCTCGGCACCGGGAGGCTGGGAACTTTCGCGCCGGGAAGCCGGGATTCCTTGCGCCGATAGGCTGCCATCTGCTCCCACCCCGAACCCGAACCCTGTATGCCTATTATAAATGCTATACATATACCTATACATACCTATACATACATATATATACACATATTTCATATACATTCATATACATTCATATACATTCATATACATACATATACGCATATAAACATACATATTATGTAACTACCATAGTCATGAGTCTGAATTGAATGAATGAATATACATATGCATACATATACATACATATACATACATACATATACATACATATACATACACATACATACATATATATACATACATAATCCCCATGAATATGGCATTTCTTGCTGGTACAGCAACATTAATAAAAACTTACCCTGTATATTATTGCATTCATATTTCATTTATTTTATTGTTGGTTATCACATTTTATTAATATTTATATTATTTGAATTGAGGCCTAGTGTCGGGAGTCTCGGCGCCGGGAGGCCGGGAACCCTGGTGCCGGGAAGCCGGTATTCCCGGCGCCGATAGGCTGCCATCTCCTCTCCCACACCCCCGGAAACCCAAACCCCCTATGCCTATTATAAATGTTATACATATACATACATATACATACATATATATACATATATATTAACATACATATATATACATATATATACATACATATACATACACATCTATATATATACATATGCAGACATATATACATGACTCTACACATATGCATATAAATACATATTGTATTTAGAGATGACTGCATCACATATCTTAGAGTGGTCCTCCATTTGTCACTGCTAAGTTAATCCATATGTAGTCTGTGTCACTATCATACTTATTGCAACAATGCATGGGGCCTAAGCTCTGACACTTTCACACTCAGATTTTAACCAAACACTGCCATTACCCTAAATAACATTCCATTTATATTTAATTTATTTTTGATTATGCATGTACACAGCTTAATTCACCTAGTTCCGGTAGGCGATTCAATAATATTTATACAAAGTAAAACCTTTCTAACTGACCACCTCCACAGATCGCTCACTCCCCCATATTGATCACTTTATTTGGGTCCCAAACGAGTGCCCATACAATACCATTGTAACGTTTTAAAAAAACTCCCTAAATCGATCACGTCCGTAAATCAACCATTTAAAGTCGGTTCCATGGTCGGTCGATTTAGAGAGGTTTTACTGTAGATATCTTTCTTAACAACCTCAAACCCACTTGTAGTATTGTAGTCATGAATGTCACCACGACAATGCAAATGGATGCGCATATTGCGAACAGGGGACCCATGTGTCATAATACACCACTTTCCTCTTCCGTCGTAATCCGCAACGCGCAGCCAATCAGATTACGCCTCTTATTCTCACCTTCCCACCGGCAGTGTCTCCCGGGCGCTCCCTATCGGACGCCACAGGAATCACAACGAGAACTCGCCGTGTTATTCTCGTATTACTCTCGGCGTGCGAATACAAATAGCCGCCAATGGCACATTTCCCGTGAGGCAACGCGCGGCTTCAATCGGCACGCTGGCCCGCGCATGAATCAGGTGTGTGCCTGTGTGTGCCTGTGTGTGTGTGTGTGTGTGTGTGTGTGGGTGTGTGAGGGGGAGGGGAGAGGGATGAGGAGGGGAAGGGGGAAGGCTTTGTAGGTGGAATTGAAATGAAGAAGATGATTTGGATGACCAGGGAGGCGTGCAAAAGTGATACAGAGATTGGTTATTGATTTCCCCATTCAGCGCACAGGGATTGCTTAGAGTGCGCGCGCATAGTGTCACGTGGTTAAGATTAAGACGAAGTAGGGGTGGTGGTGACGGGGTGACTATTGTAGTGGCATGATAATAGCGGCTAGGTGAGACTGGATACATACAGGGTTGCCAACATTGGAAAATGAAAAACCCGGTGTTGCGGTTTCCGAGGCACACCAGTTTGGCAGGGACACCTCCATTCAAATACATTGTCAACGGCCGTGAGCAAATCTTCGTACAGAAAAAGTCAAATATCTCTCAAATTAGACCACCTAGAAACAAATCGCTTGGTACACATATAAAAAACATGTTTACCAAAAAGACTATATTAAATTGATACGGTCGGGGTTCTGGATTTCTATCAGTTTTGAATAAAACTAACATTTTGCACTGCGTGTACCATCAAACTCAAGACATTGAGCAATGTTCATACAGAAAATACTGAAATATCTCTAAAACCACACCACCAAGAAACAAATCGTTTGGTACACATATAGAAAACATCTTTACTAAAAACATTATAAATTTATAAGGTTAGTGACGATGCTGTTCGATTTTGACGCATGCGCAGAAGCGATGTGTCCCTGGCAAACTGGTGTGCCTTGGAAACTGCAACACCGGAAGATCTTAAGGGATGTTAATGTTATATTGGGGGGGGGGGGGTGTACTCTCACAGAAAAATGTTAAAATCTTATATGCTCTGTGGTGCACTTTGGACACAACAATTCGTAAGATTGATATAATATTACTACATTAATGGTATTGCAGGGTTGCCAACATTGGAACATGAAAACCCGGAATATTGGCGTAAGGTGATGATGGGGACAAAATATTATACACATTACAGCGAAACCGTAAGGGTTGGCAACCCTGTACACATAGCATGAATCCGCACACACACTGCAGCTCAGGAAGATTCTCATAGATTGTAAGGCGTTCCACCGGCCTAGTTTCAACAGACCATGCCCCTTTACCTCCCCATGAAAACCCAGAATATTGGCGTAATGTGATGATGGGGAAAAATATTATACACATTACAGCAAAACCGTAAAGGTTGGTAACCCTGTACATATAGCATGAATCCGCACACACACTGCAGCTCAGGTAGATTCTCGTAGATAGTGCGCGTCCCACCAGCCTAATTTCAGCAGACCACGCCCCTTTACCTCCCCGCCCTAGCCAGCATTCCTTCCATGAAGCAGTGCAGCAGTTGCATTCTTGTTATCCAGGTATGACCCACCAGATAAGACAACTGGCTGCAATCCCACCCACTCAGAGACTGCGCAGTTAAAATTGCTTAGTTCAATAAAAAATATAAAATTGTCAAAAAAAAACACTCAGCTAGATATGATCCTACATATCCAACTTAAATATTATTTCAGTCATTAAAGCTGCATAGTCCGATGAAAATATCAAATTTTCAAAACCAAAAGAATTATCTAGATTTGATTCTACATATCTAACTTAGATAATGGTGTATTTATTAAACATTTTGTAAAAATATACGGATTTTCGGTTAAAAATTGTATATTGGCAAAGAGCATTATTGGTCTTGGGTGATGGAGTGGGGACAATGTTATGTAAACTAAATGTAATAATATCCCACTCTCATTATGACATGATGATATAAACTATGAGAAATATATGTTCATACATGATGCCTAAGATTAATGGAGAGATGCTGCTATATAAGAGACAGTACATGATTGTTGAAATACTTCTCTATGCATTCATAAAGAGTGCACTTGGAGAAAAGACCATTTTAACAGAGATCTATTGTAACTGTTGCAACGACCTGTCCCTACAGGACCACTGGGTGTGCACACCAGCCTAATTTGCATATAAACACAGGGCACCACCTGCAGCTGGGTTGAGTGACAGCCACCCCTACTGGGGGAGGGTGCCACCCACCCTGACTGTGCAGGTGCCTGATTGGCTGGCTGTGGACTGCCCAGTCACCTGCATCCCATTGGCCCTCTGACCACACTAGCCTCAAACCAAGATCTTATTTCTAGATTCTGCTTCATACACACTGAAGAGAGATCACTCTACTCCTGGCTCTTGAGTGAGACACACCTACTCTTGAGCAGGAACCCCAGACACTTTGTCTGATGCTATCAAAATTCATCTATTCCAATTGAGTGTGTACACAGCCATAGGACTCCTGTCCCATGGGCTGTAGGCACTGCTTTCTATACAGGCTAAAGTGGTAATGAGATATTGTGTGGCTAGAAGGCAAGGGGTGTGGATAATAGGTCACTGGTAGGTGGACAGGAGTTGGTGTTATTAAAGCACAACTTCTCCACTGTTTATCTGTGTGACTTGTCTTCATTCTTCCTTAGCATTGTTTAATGAGTTGATAGATAAGTGATATGAAGGGGAGAGTTTCTGTAGTATTATCTGGTGTCCCAAACGTGGCCGGGCATTCAGAAATATTATAATTTGTTGCTACATAGAAGTGAAGATCGAGTCAATTTAATAGAACTTCTTACTGTAGAAGCCTATGGTGTCAGAGTTTTGGCGTGCTTGCCAAAATTAATTTTGCATGCTTACACTTCAAATATCTAAAAAAATTAGCCATTTAAAATAAACATTACTTCAAATTTAAGTAAGGTAGATTATAATGATCAACCTAATATATTATCTCAGAAAATATCAGAAACTCAAAACCATCGGACTATGCAACTTTAAGCATGCGCAGATACATAGAAGCAATACTAAGTCAACTTAATAATAGCACCTGTTACTACTGAAGCTTATGGCGTCACAAAGTTGACGTGCTTGCAGAAACTATTTGGGTTGTTTTTCACATCAAATATCTCCAAAGTAAAATAAAAGCTACTTCAAAACGAAATACAGGAGATAATAGCAATCAATCTAATATATTTCTCTCTGAAAATTGCAGAAAACTCAAAACCATCGGATTATGCATATAATGCATATGCACCAAATGTATAATACTTTTATCCAACTACAATTGTATGCAGTTACTATTACAACTGATAGTTCATTTATGTGCTGTATAAGCATTATACGAGCATAATTATCCATAAACTGATTATCCTTTAATGGTGCCTCTGCTTGGCATTTTGTATGGATACCTCACAACTATTGACACTTAACAACTCAGGCGGATGGACAGGCTCTCTGCCTTGCCTGGTGCTGCCACCTGGCCTATTAAGCTGTCACAACCCAGCCTCTTGCCAATACCACTCGCTGAACATTTTTAGCAGACCACACCCCTGCTGATAATACTGTCGTGGGGGTGATGAAAATGGGAAATATTGGGCCTAGAGCAGGACTCGAACCCACATCTCTTTGCATTCCGGGCCAGTGTGCTAACCATTACACCGCCTCGGCTCCCTGATGTCACCACACTACCCATGCCTACCTGTCTATGCGGCTCCTTGCCTGAGAGGTCAGTGCAGACCACTACAATACTTTTATTATCGAACAGAATGTGCATGCAATTACTATTCCAACTGATAGTTTCATTTAGGTATCAAGCAGTTTCGCTGTTTGGTGCTCTGGCCCTGACGAGAGACATTATTGAATGAATAAACTACATTTAGGTGTGTTTTTAAATGCACCTTAAATCGGGTAGACGACTCGCCCCACTCCAGCTGCCATGGCAACCACCACATGCCCTTTACTGCCCTGTCGCCCGGTCTGCCTTCTGAAAGGAAATTTACACCATCACTCTTCCTGGCCTCACACAGGCTTAAGACTTAGAGTTACTTACCCCCGCCAGGTGTCACTCCGTTCCAAGTGGGAGCGGAAATAGGGTGGATGGCTTTACATGGACAACACCTGCTTTCATAATAGGAAACTGGTGGGAAGTTACTGCTGGTTTATTCTCTCTTTATATATATTTATATATTATATGTATTATAAGTACTGAATGTATTATAAGTATTGTCTTTATTATAGGTATGGCATGTATAATATGTATAGTATATATAATATATATAATATATATATTATATATATTATATATATTATATATAATATATACATTAAATACATTATATATACATTAAATACATTATATATACATAATAAACATTATATACAATATGTACTGTAGTAGTGTGCACTGACCTCTCAGGCAAGTAACCACATGGAGAGGTAGGCGTGGGTAGTATGGTGATATCAGAGAGCCTAGGTGGTGTAATGCTTAGTACACTGGCCCGGAATGCAAAGAGATGTGGGTTCGAGTCCCGCTCTAGACGCAATATTTCCCATTTTCATCACCCCCATGACACTGGTTGCCGTGACCATGATCATATACAAGCTACGTGCTGTATAGTTGTTGAACCTACCCTGTGTATGTATAACATGTGTAAGTGCATTACCTGTATGTCTGTAATTGTAAGCATTGAAAGACTTACAATTCCAGGGGGACGAGTGTAGTAGTGTGCACTGACCTCTCAGGCATGTAACCACATGGACAGGTAGGCTTGGGTAGTATGGTGATATCAGGGAGCCTAGGTGGTGTAATGGTTAGCACACTGGCCCGGAATGCAAAGAGATGTGGGTTCGAGTCCCGCTCTAGGCGCAATATTTCCCATTTTCATCACCCCCATGACAGTACTATAAATATATTATATATGACAAATACTGTTTATATCATATATATTATATCTATATTATATATATATTAAATCCTCCGGTGCGACTGACACTTGTCGACACCTGATGGAAGGGAGGTGGGCGCAGGTGGTGCCCCCAGTCAATTGCGTAGTCTTTTGGAGAATAACAATGGTAATCAAATAATGTAATAATATAATGGAAACAATTCCCATCGTATTTTTATACTCGCATAATATATTTCCGTCCTGATATGACCTTAGATGTTGCTAGGACGTAAAACAACAACAAACATATGTTATACATCACATTGATATATGACACATTATGCGAGTATAAAGTTGTGGAAGGGAATTGCTTGCAATAGCTATGTACCAATTATTCTATATTATGCCTTGACCTCACGCACATGATCGGTGGCGCCACAGATGCGCCATACTGTCAGTCGCACCAGCGGAGGTTTTAACTTTAATTTATTCATTTAATGTAAATTTGTTGAATGATAACATATATTGGGGTAAGAGCCTATATGCACTGTATTTAACTCTGTAATAGTCATGGTCACTTTATAGTGCTGCCCCACAGGGAAATCAGGCCACTGGCACCATAACCCGGTATCTCACTCAGTCACATTATATTGACGCTGAGATAACTAACCAGTCCTTGTCCTATCCTATTAATGCCGAGTGCCAGGCTACAAGTATCAATTTTATAAGTCATTGGTTTGACTCGACCGGGAACCGAACTCTCAGGAGATCCGAACTCTCAAACCTTCCGCACACAAGGCCCGCGCTCTACCGATTCGGCCACCGCACCCGATGAAAATGCTGAAAACTTTTGGACGGCCCCTAAGGCTGATACATTAAGGGCCAAGTGCTTCTTACTATACATCTCATTGGCCGGCTCAAGTGGCTTTACACTGGTCCCTATGCTACTACTACCAAGGCACCGAAGCAGCATGACCACATGGCTCCACAGTCCCGGCACAGTGAGCACAATTCGCGACGACAGACATGTTCTGAGCGACGTAAGTGTCTGACACTGCCGCTAGGTGGAAGCGAGCAAACCATTCGTTTGCACACAGTCACGTGACTAGCGTATCCGGAGCGTTGCGCTCCGCTGGTTGGCTGGGGCAGCGGTCGGACGCCGGTCGCCTTGGAAACGTTAATGCGGCGGTCACGTGCACCGGAAGTTGGGTTCTAGTACGTAGTGCAAGTGGTATTGTCCCCCCAACCCCCAACCCCCAACCCCCAGCCCATCCACACACATACTCTTGTAAGTTATAATGCACTTCACGTTAATTCTACTAATCGGGTGAGTTAATCTGGCTTTGTATTAGACAGACTGCTGAATGAGAGAGTTGGCATTGCATTCCTATACAGCTTTTAAAAGAAAGTTTTAAGTTGATTTTTTTTTTCCAGATGAAACTAATAGTAATACTTACACCGATTTGGGAATGTCTACAAGAGTTCGTATTCCCAGATGGTTTGTTTGTTGCTTTACGTCCTAGAAACATCCAAGGTCATATCAGGATAGACACCGACTTGTTACAGTGGACACTCATGGCGAAATTCATAGTGCTGTCGAACTGGAAGACAAGGCCACAAGCACGATGACTCGATATCCCACTTAGTCACATTATCCTGACATTGATCTGGTTACCAGTCCTTGCCCTAAACTAGTCAGGCTAGAGAGCGACAAGTATAAATTTGATAAGTCTTTAGTCTGACTCGGCTGGGTTTCCAACTCGCGACCTTCTGCATGGGAAGCCTGCGCTCGGAATAATTTGGAAGTGAAACCAGATAGCCGCATACAAACATACAATAGCCACATACAACAAGAGTAGCATATCTCAAGCGCGTTCCTGCTTCGTTGCTAGTCCCGGTGTAGTAAGTTCAAAACACTACCCCACAAAAACACTATGGCAGTGTTTTCAACCTAGGTTCAAAACATTATAGTAGTATTTTCAACATGGTTGAAGGTAGGTTCAAAACATTACTGTGGCCACGCTCAAAACACTATCCTTAAGTTCAATACACTACCTTTAAGTTTTAAAAACTACTCTGTTTTCTTAGGGTGGGGCAGTATGTAGTAAGGTGATTCAGTAGGGTTGTTGTTAGTTGTTGTTTTACATCCTAGCATCATCTAAGGTCATATCAGGACGGGTACCGACTTGTGACAGTGCACACTCATGGGACTTTATAGTGCTGCCCCACTGAGAGACGAGGCCACCATCCCAATATCCCACCCAGTCACATTAGCCTGACACTGAGCAAACCTTGCCTTATTCTATTAATGCTGAGCGCCAGGCTAGGAAGCGACAAGTATACATTTTTGAGTCATTGGTTTGACTCGACCGAGAACCAGACTCCTGACCTTCCACACACGAGGCCTACTCTACTGAATAGGCCACCCAGTGGAGCAGTAAGGTGGGGAAGTTTGTTTGTCTTTGTTTTGTTGTTGTTGTTTTACATCCGAGCAGCATCTATTGTCATATCAGGATGCGTACCAACTTGTGACAGTGCACACTCATGGTGACTTTATAGTGCTGCCCAACTGAGACCAGGCCACCAGTACCATGTCCTGATATCCCACTCAGTCACATTATCCTGACACTGAGCCAACCAGTCCTTGCCCTATCCTAATAATGGCGAGCAACTGGCTAGGGAGTGACAAGTACCAATTTTTATGTCATTGGTTTGACTCGACCAGAGTTCAAACCCACGAACCCATAGGTTCGGATCCCCTGATCTCCCAAAACAGGAGAGGGATGCTCAACTCATTAGGCCATTCCATCTGCTCTTGTAAGACGTTAAACGCCGCAGCACTACCAGCATATACTAATACATTGTTAAACGCCGCAGCACTATCAGTGTATACTAATAATAGGTGTTAAAGCTGCATAGTCCGATGAAAACAATATCAAAACCAAAACAATTATCCAGATTTGATTCTACACATCCAACTTCGATACTGGTGCACATATTAAGCACTTGCCATATAGAAGGGCATACAGAGCCAATTTAATATAACTTGTTACTGCAGAAGCCTATAGTGTCAGAGTTTTGGCGTGCTTGCCAAAATTATTTGTGGATGGTTGCATTTCAAACATCTCAAAAGTTAGACATTTAAAATAAAAGTTACTTCAAACTAAAGTAAGGGGAACTTAGGTCCAAAACACTACCGTAGTGTTTTGAATGGGGTAGTGTTCTGAACGTCCTACACCGGCCCGGCCGAGTTGTGCGTCGATGTAATGGCAGGCTACTGAACTGGTCACGTATAACGTCCGGCAATAAGTGGCTACCGGAAGTGGATCCAGCAGCCGAGTGCAGTCGCCATGGTGACGGGCTCCGCGCCACGCGCCACAATCCCTGCACTACTCACAGTGTAGAGGCCCCTCTGCGCATGCTCCCTCCTCTGTGGTGGTAGCGTCCGCTATTTCAGCGGATGTCCTCCCCCCCCCCCCCCTCCTCTTCCCACCCCACAATCCTTTTTCAAAGGGGGCATGCGCATTGAGCTGCTACCTGAAAGGTTAGTTCTTGCCAGTGCCACCAGGGGGCAGTTTAATGGTGGAACTCTTAAATAAGACATTTCCAACAGAACATGCTGCACTGTCAGTGTCAGCCGGGTTGTTGGTCATATCAGGAAGGGTATCGAATCCCATAACCTACCAAAACGGGAGGTGGACGCTCACCTCATTAAGCCATCCCGTCTGGTCTTAAATATGATATTTCCTCCAATATTAGTTCTTGCCACTGCCACCAGAGGGCTGTTTGATGGGGAAAATCCCCACAGAACAGGCTACCCACAATGTTAGTTCTTGTAACTGTCACTAGAGGGCTGTTTGGTAGGGAAAATATCCATAGAATAGCCTACCCACAATATGAGTTCTTGTAACTGCCACTAGAGGGCGGGTTAGTGATGGACATCCTCTATAAGACCTTTTCCACAGAGTATGCTGCACAGTGAGCTGCCACCCAAATGAGTTCTTGTTACTGCCATCAGAGGACGGGTTGGTGGACTCTGAGTGAGTCTGTTTCAAACTGTCGGTCCCTACTGATACTATGTCCCGATCTAGGAGCAGCTCAGGTGCTTGGAAGTGTGCGAGTTGCTCTAGGGTGTGGAGTTTGTTTGTTTTGTTGGAGTTTTATGTCCTGGGACCAGACCAAATGAGTTGAGCATCCATCTCCAGTTTTGGGAGATTGTGGCGTCCGAACTCATGGGTTTGTCGGTTCGAACCCTGGTCAAGTGAAACCAATGACTTAAAAATTGATACTTGTTGCTTCCTCGCCAAGCACTCGGCATTATTAGGATAGGGCAAGGATGGTTGGCTCAGTGTCAGGATAATGTGATAGAGTGGGATATCAGGTCATGGTACTGGTGACCTGGTCTCCCAGTGGGGCAGCACTATGAAGTCACCATGAGTGCGCACTGTCGCAAGTTGGTACCTGTCCTGATATGACCTTAGATGTTGCTAGGATGTAAAACAACGACAAACAAACAATTTATGTCCTGGCAACATCTAAGGTGATATCAGGATGGGTACTGACTTTTGACAGTGTGCACTCATGGTGACTTTATAGTGCTGCCCCACTGAGAGACCAGGCAGCTGGCACCATCACCCGATATCCCACTCACATTATCCTGATACTGAGCTAACCAGTTCTTGCCCTATGCTACTGCTAGTAATGCCAAGCGGCAGGTTAGCAAGCGACAAGGATACATCTTTATAAGTCAGTGATTTGACTCAACAGAGATTCAAACTCCCGACCTTCCGCACAGGAAGCCTGCGTTCTACCGATTCGGCAACCGTGTCCGGTGGGTGTAGAGAGAGGGTGCAGTGTGTGTGTGTGGTGAGGGTTTGGACGTTAGTTTGTGGAATAGTTGTATGTGCGACACTGATCTTGGGCTTTCGAGTGGCATTTGTTTAGGGCACAGTCCCTGAGCTGCTCGGCTCTGTATGCTGCACGGCTGTGAGCTGAACGGCTATGTGAGCTGTAAGGCTTTATGAGCTGCATGGTTATGTGAGCTTCACGGCTATTTAAGCTGCACAGCTATCTGAGCTGCATGGCTATCCGAGCTGCACGGTGGTGTGCGCTGCATGGCTATGTGAGCTGTAAGGATGAGTTGCATGGCTATGTGAGCTGCACGGTTGTGTGAGCTGCACGGCTGTGTGAGCTGTATGGCTGTCTGAGGGGGACGGAACCTGATTGGAACTGGGTTCTAGGTAGAATCAAGATTCACCCCGTACTGCTGCAGTAGGGGTGCAAACCAACCCTATGTAAAAGGTGGCGAAAATGCGGGTCAAAGAATTGAGAGCCTAATTTCACAATCTAAGAAGCAACATTTATTCTTTACATATGTATTATTGAGAGCCGCTACCTTTGAGTTGAAAAATATAATATAATATCTAGTTTAATAAGATTTAAAAGTGAAATCGACAGCGTTCTGCGGCCGCCATCTTGTCTTTTTGCATTCTCTCCCATTTCACCAACTCTGTGCCTACATGGGTAGCCATTTGATACTGGAGCCACAGTTTCTAGGTGATGTTCCATACTAACGCTATTTTCGCCCGTATTTATATAAGGCTGATCTTCACCCGTGTACTACAAGTACCGGGTGAATCTTTTATCTAGGTTCTAGGCTGTTCACCCAGACACGTTAGCCTGATTACACGCTATACCTCTCAAGTGCAGGAGCCACCTCCACCCGGTCCCCAACCCCCGCCCCCACAGCCACCCCCAACCCCTACCCACCTCACCCCGCCCCAACCTCAATAGCCATCCCCACACCCGCCCCATCACCGCTCCCCACCCCACATCAGCCACACCCCAGCCCGATACCCCACCACAACCACAACCCCAATCCCAACCCCCAACAGCCGCGCCTACCCCATCCCACACCTCGCCACCACTCCCACAGCCGCCCCTACTCACACCCCTACCCCCACCCCTACCCACACCCGGCCCACAGCCCCACCTCCACTCTCACCCCACCAATCCAACTCACACTGTAGTGCCAACACTTCAACTGTCCACCAGGACAACATATGTACTTTCTAGTTATTAAACATAGCATAAGTATGAACAGACATTTAAATAATAAATGTCGCATGCATAAGCCCTTCAACACCACACATACGCTTTTATGCATAAATTATTAAATAAGCGCATTAATTTGAAGAAAGGGACTGTGTCTGTAATACTAACAGAATGTTTGTTTGTTGTTGTTTTACATCCGAGCAACATCTGGATATCAGGACGGGTACCAACTTGTGTCAGTTCACACTCCTGGTGACTTTATAGTGCTGCCCCACTGAGATACCAAGCCACCAGCACCATAACCTGATATCGCACTCAGTCACATTATCCTGACACAGAGCCAACCAGTCCTTGCCCTATCCTAATAATGCCGAGTGCCTGGTTAGGAAGCTACAAGTGTCAATTTTTTACGTGATTGGTTTTACTCGACTAGGGTTCGAACCCACAAACCCACAGCTTCAGATCACCTGATCTATCAAAACTGGAGACGGACGCTCAACTCATTTGGCCACCCCTTCTGGTCTAACAGCATGTGTTTGTTTACATGTATCGTTTGTTTTAGTCGCAGAACCGGATCGGGTGGCTGAATCGGTGAGAATGCTCACTGGCTCCATGTGCAGGAGGTCGTGGGTTCAAAGCCCGGACGAGTCAAACCAATGACCTACACATTGAATACTTGTAGCTACTGAGCCAGGCGCTCTGCATTAATAGGACAGGGCAAGAACTGGCTTGCTCAATATCTAGATAAGTGAGAGTAGGATAATGTGATTAGGATATTAGATCATGGTATTCGTTAGATAAAGGATTCACCCGGTACTCGCAGTACACGGGTGAATACCAGCCCATATAAAAACGGTCGAAAAAGCGGGAAAATTAAATGAGAGCCTAATTTCACAATCTAAGGAGCAACATTTATTCTTTGTATATGTCTTCATATTTCCCCGCTACCTTTGAGTTAAAAAATATAATGAAATATCTAGTTTAATAAGATTTAAAAGTGAAATCGATGGCGTTCTATGGCCGCCATCTTGTCTTTTTGCATTCCCTCCCATTTCACCAACTCTGTGCCTATATGGGTAGCCATTTGATCCTGGAGCCACAGATTCTACTTCATGTCCCATACTAAGGCTATTTTCACCCGTATTTACACTACGTTGTCATTCACCCGTGTACTACAAGTATCGGGTGAATCTTTTATCTAGGTACCCATGGTCTGGTCTTCCAGTGGGGCAGAACTATTACTGGGACAGCATAGCCACTACATTACATAAATCATTAAATGTTGCTAGGATATCAAGCGAAAACACTGCCCTACTGCTGTATAAATCAACAGTTCTACCAATAATAGACTATAATGATATAATTTATGGATTGCTCACAAAGCAGCAACTGACTAAGCTACAAAGGATCCAAAACCGGGCGTTAAGAACAATTTATTGGGGCAAAACACTAAGTGTACAGGAAATGCATGACAAAGCAAACCTAGATTACCTAATGGTTAGAAGAGATTCACATCTCCTATCACTTATGTACAGAAGAGCCAGAGATACCCAATATATAGAAAACACAAAAAGGAATACTAGACGGGCTGATTCCACTCTACTCAAAGTCCCCAAGCCTTCCACAAACAAACTAATTAAAGCACCAATTTACAAAGGCAGCATGATGTGGAACAACCTACCAACCAGAACCAGGGCAGCGTCCTCTTACCTAGAATTTAAAAACTCACTAAGAGTACATCGGATTGGGCAGGCCCTTATGCAGTTGCAGTAAAGTATGTTCCATGGCGTCACCATACCGTAAGTGGCAGACCACCAAACCCTCAGCCTCGGTTTCTCCCCCCCCCCCCCAGCCCCCACTTTTTTAATTTGTTGCTGTTCCTCTGTTATCTCCAGTCAACCATATACGATGACAGAGACAGTCCAGGTAAAAATGTAAAATTTAAGACCTAAATGCACTGGGATTGGTCCCACTGCTTCACTGGTCACAGATGGTCCAGTGTATTATTAACAACCCCACCCCAACAACATAATTCATAAACTCACATAACTAGCTACATTAGAGTTACACTAGAATTTTCCTAACAAACCAACATTTATATACCGCTTGCCTAACTGCAACTGAACATTAAAACTTACTACAAGTTTACCAACTGAATACAGAAGATAACTTCTGCTTACATTCTAAATACTATGTAAATACTCACATTGATCTGACTAATATTGATCTGGTTATATGACACTACTGTACCATATTGTTATGGAACTTTTGGGTTTCAGAATTTCATTGTGTTACATGGTGCAAATTGTCTATTCAACAGGTATTGTACACCTTATTCTATATACCTTTTGTGTAAATAACCCTGAATTGAAAAATGGCTGGAAGACCAGTGCTTCGGCACTGACAAAAGAATTATTCAGCAGAATAAACATATTTACAACAACAAAAAAGCAGCCCCAACAAACATTTAGTCGGCGAAACATTACCTAGCCACACCCCCGCGTGTCACCTGACCTGGGAGTCGGCAGCAGCCAATGGGGACGCACCACTCTCCAAGCAGATGTGTGCTGATTGGCATGGATGTTGTGGTTGGAGAGTGAGATGCGGAATCCAACCCAATCTCTGTCGGAATGCCCCATGGGACATGATCGGCTTTCATTTCGGCACACGGTCATTACTTCTACCTGATTACTATGTATGTATGTATGTATGTATGTATGTATGTATGTATGTATGTATGTATGTATGTATGTATGTATGTATGTATGTATGTATGTATGTATGTGTGTATGTGTGTATGTGTGTATGTGTGTGTATGTGTGTATGTGTGTATGTGTGTATGTGTGTATGTGTGTATGTGTGTACGTGTGTACGTGTGTATGTGTGTATGTGTGTATGTGTGTATGTGTGTATGTGTGTATGTGTGTACGTACGTACGTAGTACGTACGTGGGTACATACATACGTACGTACGTAGTACGTATGTATGTACGTACGTACGTATGTACATATGTATGTACGTACGTATGTATGTATGTATGTATGTATGTATGTATGTATGTATGTACGTACGGGTATGTACATACGTACGTATGTATGTATGTTTGCATGTATGTATGTATGTATGTATGTATACACATGTATGTGGGTATGTATGTATATTCATGTATGTATGTACGTCATCATCATCATCATGCTGTCGGTTGCGATGTGACAAAGACTGCTTTCATTACTTGACTGCCGCTCTCGATTTAGCTCTCTGCTGTGAGAGTTGCGTCCATGAGTCAGTCTTAATTTAATGTCTCTCAGCTTCAGGTTTCTCTTGATGGTATCCTTGAACCAGAGACGAGGGCGCCCTCTCTTTCTGTAGCCAGAAGACAGTTGAGAATAGAGGATCTGCTTTGGTAGCCTGTCTGATGACATCCTCATGAGGTGTCCAGTCCACCGGAGATTCTTTTTGATCAGAAGATCTTCCATAGAGGGCAGCCCTGTTCGTTCGAGTATTTCCTTGTATGTACATATACATGTATACATGTATGTATGCACATATGCAAGTATGTACATGCATGTATGTACATATGCATGTATGCATGCACATACATATGTATACTCTATGTATATATGTGTGTATGCACGCATGTATGTAGATATGCATGTATTTATGTGTACGTACATATACACGTAATCATGTATGCACATATGCATGTATGTACATATGCATGTATGCATGCACATACATATGTATACTCTATGTATATATGTGTGTATGCACGCATGTATGTAGATATGCATGTATTTATGTGTATGTACATATTCGCAAGTGTGTATGTACATGTATGTATGTACATGTATGTATGTACCTATGCATGGATTTGTTTGTTGGGTTTGACATTCTGGCAACATCTAAGGTCATGTCAGGACAGGTACTACTTGTGATAGTGTGCACCCATGGCAGCGTTATAGTGTTGCCTCACTGGGAGACCAGGCCAGTGCCCCAATTTCCCAATCAGTCACATTATCCTGATACTAAGCTCACCAGTCCTTACCCTATCCTAGCAATGCAGAGTGCTAGGCTAGGTAGCGATAATCGTGTAAGTCATTGGTTTGACTCAGCCACAATTCTAACTCTGAACTTTCCGCACGGGGGAATGCCTGTGAGCATGCAGTCAACCACTGGCTTATAAAATTGATACTTGTCGCCTGTTAGCCTGATGCTCGGCATTAATAGGATAGGGCAAGGACTGCTTAGCACAGAATCAGGATAATGTGACTGTGTGGGATATTGGGTCATGGTGCTGGCAGCCTGGTCTCCCAGTGGGGCAGCACTATAAAGTCGGCATGAGCGTGCACGGTCACAAGTCGTTACCCATCCTGAAATAATCTTATATGTTGCTAGGATGTAAAAAAACAAACAAACAAACCTAGCTGGGTGTGTCGCCGCCCCAGCGTTGCAGTAACCTACATCACCTCTATGTGGGCGGGGTGGGTTCCCTAAGAGGGAGGGTTGGTGTCTATTGCGCTGTGTTTACCTGTTGGTGCTATGTGGTCAGGGTGTGTACACATGGCGCAATGGGAGACTTTCTATCATTACATAGCACTACACGCTTGTTAGCAATGTGGGCACAGCGTACCTGGTAGCCGGTCAGCACACATTCCCACATTAGTGTATTCACCGAGCCTTGTTGGTGTGGCAGGCAGGCCACTCTGCTATCAAGTAGAGTGGCTACACTGTCACTGTCAGGTAGAGGCGGTATGCTGTCAACAGGTCAAGTAGAGCTGGGACACTGTCAAGTAAAGTTGGGACACTATTAAGTAGAGTTGGGACACTGTCATGTAGAGTTGAGACACTGTCATGTAGAGGTGGGACACTGTCAAGTAGAGTTGGGACACTGTCAAGTAGAGTTGGGACACTGTCAAGTAGAGTTGGGACACTGTCACGTAGAGGTGAGACACTGTCAAGTAGAGTTTGGACACTGTCAAGTAGAGTTGGGACACTGTTAAGTAAAACCAGGACACTGTGAAGTGGAGCCTGTACACTGTCAAATAGAGTCTATACTCTGTCAAGTAGAGCCAGTGCACTGCCACGTAGAGCCAGGACACTGTCAAGTAGAGTTAGGACACTGTCAAGTAAAGTTGGGACACTGTCAAGTAGAGTTGGGACACTGTCAAGTAGAGTTGGGAAACTGTCAAGTAGAGTTGGGACACTGTCAAATAGAGTTGGGAGACTATCAAGTAGAGTTGGGAAACTATCAAGTAGAGTTGGGAGACTATCAAGTAGAGTTGGGACACTGTCAAGTAGAGGTGGGACACTGTTAAGTAAAGCCAGGACACTATCAAGTGGAGCCTGTACACTGTCAAATAGAGTCTGTACACTGTCAACTAGAGCCAATACACTGTCAAGTAGAGCCAGAATAATGTCAACTAGAGCCAGGACACTGTCAAGCAGAGCCCATACCTGAATCTGTCTTGTTTGGGTTTTATGTTCAAGCAACATCTAAGGCCATATAACAGTGGAAATCAAACTAACCAATACTGTCATATGCATCCTGATCCCTTGGCATTTTGCTTAACGTTATTTGATAGATATAAAAAGTTGTGGGAATCCATGATATCGCGGAGATCTTTCGTTCCTGCAGATAAGGGGTTGTGTACCAGTGAGCAGCTCTCAAATTAGATAAAAGATTCAACCAATACTACAGTAGCCTGAATCGGGGTAAAGAAAACCCGATATAAAAAGTGGAGAAAATGTGCGTAAATGAAATGAGCGCATCAATTCATAATCTAAAAAGCAAAATATATTCTTCACATACCTTGAACTGATTAGTAGATTAATTAGTCCAGTAGATTAATGAACTTTAAAGTTTGAATTGACAGAGTCCACATGTCAATATGGCAGCCATTGGAAGGAAGCTTAGAGGTTTTTGGGTAACAATCCAATCTAGGTCAGGACGCAGTCATTTTCATTGGCTGAGGCAGTCAGGTTGTACAACCGGTTCATTTAAACATGGACGATTTACTTCATGGACCCTATTACTTGAAACTGATTTTCTGTCATTATGCCTTGATATTATGCGATTTGAACACTCTGGAGGTATCTATATGTTGAGGGAAAACATATACAATCAGATTGTAGATATTAGATTTTAATCAACATAAGGTAGGAATTCCAAACTAAGACCATCAACAGTGAGACACATTTTCTCCAACTTTTACATAGGGTTGAAATGCACCTCTGAACAGAGTCAGAGGTGAATCTTTTATCTAGTCCGGTACCCGCGAACAGCTCATGACAGGAAGCAGGTTACCACCGGTGACAAGCGGACCTGGACATGGCGTCATCACAAGTACCACCGCAGAGTGTTTACTGACTCCGTGCCTCGGATGCTAACAACATCTGCAGGTTGCATATTCTGCAGCCAGCCTTGAGGCTTGCAGCGTGTTGTGCCTGCAGCCATGTCGCAATTCATCTATGCGCCAGATGGAGGCAGGCAGTTAGGCAGTTGGTTACCCGCACCTGGAACAGCTAAGTTACCACTAGATAAATGATTCACCCCGTACTTGCAGTAGGGGTGAGAAACAACGCGTTAGAAAAAGTGCCGAAAAGCTGGGTAAATGAAATGAGCACATAAATTCTTATTTTAAGAAGCAACATATTTTCTTCATATACATCTTCGTATTTACCCACTACTTTTGAGTTGAAAAATATAATAAAACATGTAGTTTGATGGACTTTTAAAGGTGAAATTGACAGCATTGACATCACCATCTTGTCTTTTTGCATTCTCTCCCGTATCACCAACTCTGTGCCGATATAAGGAGCCATTTGATACTGGAACCAGGAATTCAATTTCCTGTTCCATACTAAAGCAATTTTCGTCCGTATTTAGACTACGTTGTCCTTCACCCCTACTGCAAGTACGGAGTGATTAACAACAAAAAAAAGATTGACACTTGTTACTTTCTGCCGCCTGACACTTCGTCAACAGGTCTGCTAAACCACCATATATGAAAGACAAAACCTGTCGGAATGATCAATGCTTTATGGATATAATGACCAGCCGGGATATCCCACTCGAGTTGAGCGTCCGCCTCCCGTTTTGGTAGGTCACATGATTTGAATCCCCAAGTTAAATAAAACCCCGGCCGAGGCTGGAGCAGTAGATGACTAGGACAGACTCCACCAGTCCATGCAGCTGAGTGAGTGGTATGGGAAAGGAGGGATATTCTGGGTTTAAAAATCCTCCGGTGCGACTGACACTTGTCGACACCAGATGGAGGAGAGGTGGGCGCAGGTGGCGCCACCAGTCAAGTGTCGAGTCTTACGGAGAATAACAATGGTATCAAGTAATATAATAATATAATATTATAATATTATAAAGGAAACAATTTCCATCGTATTTTTATAAGGAGTATAATATATTATGCATATATATAGGCTGGAAGTAAACCATTTTATTATTAATGTTATCGATCGATTAATAATTAATTATCCTGCATTTTTGGGCTCGTTATGGATATCTCGATATTGTCCAATCAATGCCCTTCCCCTGCGAGCCCGGGACTGCCCTAGCTGGCACCAAAACGGCGGGTTCGGCAGTCGGGCCGCCATATTTGTTCATTGTTGGCCAAAATTTCAAACTTTGTAACCGGTAGGCATATAATTGCTAGCCCAGACAGCAATAAAGACTTGTCCATCCCATCACCGCGACGCTTTCCTCCTTGTTTGAATGTAGGCAATTTATACTCGCATAACACGTTATACATCACATATATATACACACATATATGGATAGTGATAAACTCCTTTATCGCGGGTAAGAAGCTCTATAGTGGCTCCTTCCCCCCCCCCCCCTCTCATGGGGTGAGGGGGGGGGGGGGGTGTCGAGACTAGTAATAGTGCACTTTATGAAAACAATCAATATGCTCCAAGTCGTATCGTGATCCAAAAGTGTATATACAGTAAAACCTCTCTATACTGACCCATGCACAGATCGACCACTCCCCTATATCGACCGCTTTATTTGGGTCCCAAAAATACAATTGTAAGGATATTCTAACTCTCTAAACCGATCACCTCCCTAAATGGACCACTTAAAGTCGGTCCCATGGTCGGTCGATTTAGAGAGGTTTTACTGTATTTGGTATGCAGGTATTGCAGGTATAGCAATACCTCAGGGAGTTTGACGCCCCTGCCTTGCAGAGTGGTAAACCACTGCCTTGTGGTACAGGTTCTTGACAGAACCGAAGGCTAAGGGAAAAAACCCTAAACAGAAAACCATGTCACTGTGGCAGCATTAAGGGCGGTTGATGTATAGAACTCCCAACATCTCCCGACCAGCCACTGCAGGGACAAATAGTTTTGCGCCTGTCTTGACATGTTCTTGCCGGTGTGAAACCTCTATTTGCTCCCTGAGAGAGTGCCACTGGTAACTTGCAAAAGCCAGCAGCACTTCAACACTTTTGCAGCCAGCTTTCATGAAATGTAGCTGAGAAACATTAAGACCGACTCATGGACGCAACTCTCACAGCAGAGAGCTAAATGAAAAGCGGCAGTCAAGTAATGAAAGCAGACTTTGACGCATCGCGACCGACAATATGATGATGATGATGATGACTGTATATATATTCACGTGTCAGTCTCCATTACAATGTGTATTGAAACCATACAGGGTACCGTCCATCGTAGATGTCTAAACAACATTTGTGACATGTGACGTCACGCGCCAAATCCTCAATAGCCTTTATTGTAAAGCTTGCTTTCCCACCAATCTCACCCAAACCAAACCCAACCCAACCAAAATCGATACTTGCAAATTGCCTAGGGCAACCTCTGCTATTTTCGCCCACGTTTCCAATGCCTCGATCAACGCCGGAAGTGATGTCCGACGACTGCTTTGACCTCAGTCACGG
Source organism: Branchipolynoe longqiensis (assembly GCA_030323885.1). NCBI lineage: Eukaryota > Metazoa > Annelida > Polychaeta > Phyllodocida > Polynoidae > Branchipolynoe > Branchipolynoe longqiensis. The sequence continues at coordinate 92,189,892 of CM059192.1, forward strand.
TGAGCTGCGTCCAGGCTTTTGGAGTGACGGCGGATGTACATAGATCAAGGCTTGACGAAGATGTGACCTTTTCCTAAATGTCGTCTGCTGTACCAAAATGTTGGCTCCCAATATAAATGGAACGTGTTAAACTTAAACGGGGTGGGGGAATAATGAGCACGGTGAGCAGAGAATAGATAAGCGTCAGCTGATGTCACTTAGAATGCGGTTACATGTCAGGTGGACAAAAATTGGAAAAGTTGGGATTCTTCGGGTAAAAGTTGTGTCAGAAGTGTATTTTTTACTCTATATATATATATCATTTACAAATACATGTATATTGTAAAAAAAAACTTTTACATCACACATATATACAATGAAACACCATTATAATTCGATCATTGGGGTCCATAAAATGTTATCGCGAAAACATCAGGGGTCGCACTAAATTGGGGTTCGATTTATTGAATTACCTTTGAATTAAGGAATTCTGGGTCCAATGAATCATCACGTTATATCTGATTTAGCGTTAAATTGGGGTGCGTTATAACGGGGTTTCATTGTATATATACACACACATTCTGTCTCCCTCTGTTTGTACCTATGTCCCTCCTTCTCTGTCAACCAGAGGGGATGGCCGAATGAGTTAGAGCGCCCATCTCCCGTGCTGGCAGATCGTGGGTTCGAAGTCAAACCAATGCCTGAAAAATTTATACTTGTCACTTCCTAGCCAGGCTATCGGCATTATTAGGACAGGGCAAGGACTTGAGTGCTCAGTGTCAGGATAATATGACTGAATGGGATACCAGGTCATGGTGCTGGTGGCCTGTTTTCCCAGTGGGACAGCACTATAAAGTCACTATGAGTGTGCACTGGCTCAAGTCGGTACCCGTCATATCTATGACCTTAGATGTTGCAAGGACGTAAAACAACAACAAGCAAAACAAACAAACCCTCTGTGTCTCTGTGTCTGCCACACACACACACACACACACACACACACACACACACACACACACACACACACACACACACACACACACAGGGCCCGCGGTTGAATCACAAGCTGGATAGCTTCTGTCACTGGGAACGGCACAGCGCCAAATACGCGGGAAACATTGGCATTATGGCGTGCCAACTGTGTAAAAACACACACAATCAAATTATTACCATCCCCATCAAATTGGGGAGAGAAACAAAATGTATGCCTCGTCGTAAAGAGGGGTCGTTTTACTGGGTTTGCACCAACTGTATGTATTCAGTTAACTGATGGCTACCATCTTGATACCACATCGAGGATGAAGATGAAGAATATGAAGAAGACAAAGAAAAAGTCAAGCTTGTTTTATCTAATGATGCCTCTAGAGCACATTGATTTTCATATCATCGGCTTTTGGACGTCAAACATATGGTCATTCTGACATAGTTCTCGGGAGGAAGCCTGCTGCTGCCACATAGGCTACTCTTTCCGATAAGCAGCAAGGGGTCTTTTATATGCACTTTCCCACACACAGGAGAGCACATACCACAGCCTTTGATGAACCATTTGTTGACCACTGGTTGGAACGGAAAATAGTCCAAACTGCAAATGTGTCCACTGAGCAGGATCGTTAGGATGACCCACACCTACACAGGTGGAGACGCTACCGCCTGAGCTACGTCCCGCTCCAAGAAGACAAAGAAGAAGACAAAGAAGACGATGAGGAAGACAATGAAGATGACGAAGAAGAAGAATAAGAAGGGGGGAAAAGCCAGTTAGTGTTAGTGGAGATGAAACAACAGTTATTCATCCATCATCTATACCCAGGTAAGACTAGTATTTATAACTATCCTCAAAGACCCTATTAAGACGGCTCACTCAGCCTGTACTGTGTAAACAAGAGAATAGCCAGCTCACCAGGTGGTGGGTTTGATCATTTTGATAGCCCTGGAGTGTCAGAAGAAACCCTGCTGTCACTTGGCAGGTGTGTGGTGGGGGTTTAGGGATGTGGTGGGGGTGTGGTGGGGGTTTAGGGATGTGGTGGAGGTGTAGGTATCTGTGTGTTGGTGGTGTAGGTCTGTGATGGATGTGTGCTAGGGGTGTAAGTGTGTGGTGTGTGTGTGGTGGGGGTGTAGGTGTGTGTGGTTGAGGTGTAGGTTTGTGAGGTGAGGGTGTAGGTGTGTGGCAGTGGTGTAGGTGTGGTGTGTGTGTGGTGGGAGTGTAGGTGTGGTGGTGGGGGGGGTGTGGTGGGGGTTTAGGGATGTGGTGGGGGTATAGGTATGTGGTGAGGGGTTTAGGGGATTTGTGGTGGAGGTTTAGGCCTGTGGTGAGGGTGTAGGTGTGTGGTGGGGGCTTAGGGATGCTAAAGATTGTGAGGTGCCGCTCTGCAAGACTCCTACAACTCCACCACAAACCACCTACACCTCCCTCACACACACCCTACACACCCCTACACTTACACCCCCACCATACCCACCTACACCCCCACCATACCCACCTACAGCCCAACCACACACACCGTCAACCCCCACCACACAGAATGAGTGTGGGTGGGGTGGAGAGGTGGAGGGGCAGCTCCCAAGCGTTTGACGCCTCCATGGTTAGATGACGGCTGTAGGAGGGCTATTAAGGAACGAAAGAAAGCTCAGCGTAAATTCCACAGGAGACCGACTGCTGAAAATCTGGCGCTCTTTAAAATTCTGCGCGCTCGCGCTCGCAGAACAATCAAAGAAGCGCGGAGGCAGTGTTGGAGACAATTTGTTTCTAGCATCACCATGCACACGCCGTTGGGCAAAGTATGGACAATGATCAGAAGAATCAAACGAAGGGGAGGTGATTCTTCTGTAGTCCAGCACTTGAAACACAACGGCACCATTCTCACATCACTCGACGAAATAAGTGAAGAATTGGCTCGCACCTTTGCTGGAAACTCGTCTTTGGCAAACTGCCTCCCGGGCTTTCGGGTGGTCAAGGAACGCCAAGAGCAAAAGCTCTTGGACTTTTCTTCCGATGGCGAGGAGCACTACAACTCCCCATTCAGTATGGATGAGTTGAGGTGTTCTTTGGAAATCTCGCATGACACAGCAGTTGGACCTGATGGAATTCATTATCAATTTTTGAAACATCTCCCTGAACATGGACTGAGACTGTTGCTTCAACTCTTCAACAACATCTGGGAGTCGGGTGTCGTCCCCGCCTCTTGGCGGGAGGCGACAGTAATACCGACTCCCAAACCTGGTAAAGACCAGAGTGAAGCCCACAACTATTGTCCCATAGCCCTTACAAGCTGCATCTGTAAAACCATGGAGCGCATGATAAACAACCGCCTCGTCTGGCTACTGGAGTCAGGACACCACCTGTCCAACCTTCAATGTGGCTTCAGACGGGGCCGCAGCACCCTCGACCATTTGGTGTGCATGGAGACCTTCATAAGAGATGCTTTCCTTAAGAAGGAGCACGTTGTGGCTGTCTTTTTCGACCTCGAAAAAGCCTATGACACAACGTGGCAGCATGGCATCATGGAGGATCTTCATGCGATTGGCCTTCGTGGCCACTTACCAATTTTCATTCGTCCAAGTATGCTAGAGCATGCTGGTGCATGCTAGAGTACTCTAGAGTATGTTAGCATCACGGATGCAAATTCAGCCCCTAACATAGCACTCTTTTGAACATGTCCAAAGATTAAATCGGAACTCATGGCCCACCCACATTATTACCAAGTTATTATTACCTGAGGGAGAAGTATAGATGCCGGTACATTCAACTACGTTCAACTATTCTCAACTACGTTAGCCTCCACTACGTTCACCTACGTCCACTAACGTGTATGTGACCGGTCCTTGAAGAGAGTGCTGGGTCTAGGCCAGCCCGCTCACAAAAGCTTTTTAGTATGCCTTGACAGTTTGTGAAACTCATGTCCACAGATGTAGCCCGCCCCCATTGGGACATGGAAGGCCATGTCGTCCTTGCATCCTGGGACTGTCTAAAAATACCGCTGTCCAGTGGACAGCACACAGCGAGAGGTCCCGGCTATATTAATCTAATATAATATATTATATACCACACATATATACATAACATATATAATATATATTATGTGATGCATAACGAATTATGTGAAAATAAAGTCGCGGAAGGGAATTATTAACTATTTTATTGTATCATTACTGGGCGCGTCAAACCCTAGCGGAGGATTTTCCCAGAGAATATACAGCCCATCTTTATTGTCTTTTCTTTTTTTGTACTGTAGCAGCCCCTTTGTATACTATATATATATACATAACTATATATATTACATATATTATACTTATGTCGTGGGGGGGGGGTGAAAATGGGAAAAATTTCGCCTAGAGCGGGACTCGAACCCACATCTCTTCGCATTCCGGGTTAGTGTGCTAACCATTACACCACCTATATATATATATATGTAGTGGTCTGCACTGACCTCTCAGGCAAGTAACCACATAGACAGGTAGGCGTGGGGAGTGTATTGATATCAGGGAGCCTAGGTGGTGTAATGGTTAGCACACTGGCCCGGAATGCAAAGAGATGTGGGTTCGAGTCCCGCTCTAGGCGCAGTATTTCCCATTTTCATCACCCCCACGACACTGGTTGCCGTGATCAGGATCCTGTACAAGCTTTGCGCTGTATGGTTGTTGAACCTACCCTGTGTATGTATGTGTTAGTGCATTGCCTGTATGTATGTAATTGTAAGCATTACAAGACTTACAATTCCAGGGGGACGAGTGTAGTGGTCTGCACTGACCTCTCAGGCAAGTAACCACATAGACAGGTAGGCGTGGGTAGTGTGTTGATATCAGGGAGCCTAGGTGGTGTAATGGTTAGCACACTGGCCTGGAATGCAAAGAGATGTGTGTTCGAGTCCCGCTCTAGGCACAGTAATTCCCATTTTCATCACCCCCACGACATATATATATATTCTATATTCTATATATTATACATATTATATATAATAGTTGTCTTACATAATAAAGAAAGACATAAGACATGATAGTGGGTAAGAGTACAGTCAGTGTATGTAGGGGGGGCAGTGGTGCGTGCACAGACGGGTGGCGCCCCCCCCCCCCCCCCCCCCCCCCAAAGGATCTGAGTGTGAGTAGGATGGAAGTTTTAAGGTTACGACAGGCTCCTCCAGTAGATGACTGAGGGAGGAGATAGGCCTGAGGAACCTTCGGGCCTTATGATACTCGTATAATGGCGTATACAGCATATATTATATGTATTATATGCATTATATGTATTATATATACATATATATTATATATATATATATTATATATTATATATATTATATATTACATTATATAATATATAATATCAGCATATATTATATATATTATATATATTATATATATTATATTTACTATATATAATATATAATATATATTATATATATTTGACATATTACATATTATATATTATATATATAAAGGCAGAACTTCAACAGCGCACTTGACTTAGCTCTTTACTATTTTAACCATGTACAAATTAAAATAATTCCCAATATGGATATATGGATAAATGTATAATGTCACTGCAGTCGGGCAATGAGGACTAGAGGCATGTAGTGATGATGTACACAACACGCAGGTCTCGGACGGGGACTTGACAGAAGCCAGGCCTGCCCGCACACATCCCTGCTTCACGCTGTTTAGCTTACAAGACCTCGTTCGGTGCAGCTGCCGGCGGACAATGGGCGGGAATAAACAGACACCGAGTCTGCGAGTAAACAGGGCCCGCCTCCCGCCCTCAACGTGGGAGCGCACCATGCACGCCGCACACACCGCGACAATGTGTCGCAGAACCCATTTTAATCAGCGATCAGGATATCGGGGTGTGATGTTCGTGTTGAATGACTGACAACTGGTCATTACGTGGTAAGTGCCACCTAGCTGTCATTGTATGGTAAGTAATGACCAGTTGTCATTGTGTGGTAAGTGCCACCCAGCTGTCATTGTATGGTAAGTAATGACCAGCTGTCATTGTGTGGTAAGTGCCACCTAACTGTCATTGTATGGTAAGTAACGACCAGTTGTCATTGTGTGGTAAGTGCCAATCGGTTGTCATTGTATGGTAAGTGCCACCCAGCTGTCATTGTGGGGTAAGTGCCACCCAGCTGCCATTGTATGGTAAGTAATGACCAGCTGTCATTGTGTGGTAAGTGCCACCTAGCTGTCATTGTATGGTAAGTAACGACCAGTTGTCATTGTGTGGCAAGTGCCAATCAGTTGTCATTGTGTGGTAAGTGCCACCCAGCTGTCATTGTGGGGTAAGTGCCACCCAGCTGCCATTGTATGGTAAGTAATGGCCAGTTGTCATTGTGTGGTAAGCGACACCCAGCTGTCATTGTATGGTAAGTCATGACCAGTTGTCCTGATGTGGTAAGCGACACCCGGCTGTCATTGTATGGTAAGTAACGACCAGTTGTCATTGTGTGGTAAGCGACACCCAGCTGTCATTGTGTGGTAAGTGACACCCATCTGTTGGTGTGTGGTAAATGACACCCATCTGTCAGTGTGTGGTAAATGACACCCAGCTATAAGTGCGTGTGGTAGCGGACCCCCAGCTATATTTGTTTGGTAGTCACAGCCAGCTTTTGTTGTGTGGTAAGTGACACATATCTGTCACTGTCTGGTAAGTGACACCCAGCTGACATTGTCTGCTAAGCAACACCCAGCTGTCATTGTGTGGTAAGTGACAGCCAGCTGTGTCTAGTAAGCAACACCCAGCTGTCATTGTGCGGTAAGCGCCACACAGCATTCATTGTGTGGTAAGCAGCACACAACTTGTCATTGCTTGGTAAGTGACACATAACTGTCATTGTGAGGTAAGCGACACTCAGCTGTCATTGTGTGGTAAGTAACAGCAGCTATCGATCGGTGTGTGGTAAGTGACCCCCCCCCCCTTGTTTTCCGCCCTTATGACTGTGTGTGATGGATGCTCAGGCACTTGGGAAATGACAATCTGCTCCAGGACACTTTTATGCTTATTTCAGTTAATCCACCAAGCGACACCCGAATGGATTATTGATCACCTCGTCAGGAACATCAAAGTGTCACACCAAACACTGCTCTCGAGTAATTCATTTGCATAAATACCTAGATGAATTACTTAATTGCATTGCTCGATGCGAATGGAAGAAACGTGGAGAGAAAAAAAGCAGACGAGAATGATGTATACACAGAGATGCCGAGGTATCGTCCCCAGAGAAAGCAGCAGGAGCAGAAAGAGCATTGGTGTCTGCCTCCAAATCTACACACAGAATCACACAGCTGTCAAAACATACAAAACCTCGCCCCAGGTGTTTCCTATTCAAATGCAATCTGGCTTTAGGCTCCTTTTCATTTAACAAGGTATTCGAATTTGGCTAGTATATATAACATATTAATGATATCCATAATATATAATACAATATATTATTTATATATATATAATATATATAATATATAATATATACATTATATATATAATATATGCAATATATATAATATATATAATATACACAATATATATGATATATAATAAATATGATATATATTATATATAATATATAAGCACTGCTACGAAGAGACAACACAATACGAATTGGTCTGAGGTCTTTTATGTAACTCTCTGGCAAGAAAACGCCTTGCCTTAATCAAATACAACATTTTTCAATTGGTGGAAGAGTGGCGCAAACTGGCGCAGAACATCGAGTATATATAGTATAGGCGGCGGCAGTGCGCCGGCGCTTGCGGCTGGAACCACGCACCTGCCCGCTTCTATGGGCCGAACTCATACAACCTTGAAATGACTTCTTCTCCGATACTTATATATATATAATATTATTATATAATTTATATAATTTAAATTATATAATTTATATGTTTCAAAACCAAAACAATTATCTAAATGTGATTCTACATATTTAATTTAGATACTGGTGCAATTATTAAACATTTGTCACTACCCAGAAGGGAATGCTGAGGCAATTGAATAGAACCTGTTACTGCAGAAGCCTATGGGGGTCAGAGTTTTGGCGTGCTTGGCAAAATTAATTCTGCATGGTTCCACTTCAAATATCTCAAAAGTTAGCCACTTCAAATAAAAGTTACTTCAAGCTAAAGTAAGGTACATTACAACGATCAACCTAATGTATTTATCTAAAAAAAATCTGAAACTCAAAACCATCAGACTATGCAGCTTTAAGCAATAGTACACTTACATATTTGCGGAGAAATAATTTATAATTTATATCGTCTATATAGTATATATAGTCTATGTACATATACTATATATAGGCTACAAAAGTATATAGCATATATAGGATATCTGGTGTGTAACCCTGAATATTATTTTGAATGGAATCCACCAGTATTGCCTGTCTGCTATTAACCATATATACCTTTGCGTTACTATATATGAGCAGGGTTAATTAAAGCTGCATAGTCCGATGAAATATCAAATTTTCAAAACCAAACCAATTATCTAGATTTGATTTGACATATCTAACTTAGATACTGATGCACTTATTAAGCATTAGTTTCTGCGTAGAAGGCAATACTGAGTCAATAAAACAGAACCTGTTACTGCAGAAGTCTATGGTGTCAGAGTTTTGGCAAGCTTGCCAAAAGTAATTTTCCAAGTTTGCACTCAAAATATCTAAAAAGTTTACCATTTAAAATAAAAGTAACTTTGAACTAATGTAAAGTAGATACTAATGATCGATCTAATATATTTATCTCAGAAAAAATACAAGAAATTCAAAACCATCAGACTATGCAATTTTAATATAAGAAGGCCACTGATGACGATATATGACTGAGAGCTATTATTATATAACTGTGTACTTGTGAGCCAGTAGGTCGACATGCTCATGCCTATAGGAGGAGTAGTTCCTAGGTTTGCATATACTCATTTTGTTAATTGCTCACTACATTGAGGCAGAAGTGCCTTGGCTATCATCTCAATGCCCCCAATACAGGGGGCTAACGACTCGCGGGAGGTCATGTGCGCTCCTGCTCCCCAAACATCTGCCTCACTCGCGCAGAATTTTGACTTTAATAAAGCGGAGGGGCCTTTTAAGGAGGGTTCAGCCAAAGATAGCTCAAACAAACTAATTGTATTGTCTTCTCATTTACATAATAGATAAATAATGTAATGGCCCCCGGCCCTCCGGCTCCCACACTGCCATGCACACACGGAAGAATGCCAAGATTCAATGTCAGTACGCTTCAACTTAGTTTATTGAACCAATCTGCTCTCCACGGCATCAACACTCAACTGACCCGCCCCCTGACTCGCCAGATCTCACATACTCTATAGGTTGGGTGGAGTGGGGGGGGGGGGGGGGGAGCTAGCCACACGCAGTAGAGGGCAGCCCAGTCGGGGTCTGCCCTGTGGCTAGCCTGCCGCCACCTAGCGCAGTTCAGTGTAACTGCGTAGGTGCGCGGCGTAGTCTCCGCCGCTACCGCGTGGTAGTAGGGCTCATGTACAGACTACTACACTAATATAGCATATATAGCGCATACTATAAAATATATACATACATGCATACATACATAGATACATACATACACACATACATACCCCCACGTGAATACGGCATATGCTGCCGACACGGCGTAAAGCAACCACCAATCAATCAATCAATCACATACACACGTACATATCGTTCCTGCTTCGGGAATAGTACACTCATTCATACATCACATTTAAGGAGAAACAATCAAGTAAATGTAGAATATATCAGCCCACATGCATACGCACTGCTAAATAACGCGTTTAACAAACATTTAAAAATCCATGTTCGGTCAAATGAAATTATCTGAGAACCCGTTTTGAAAACAATAGTTTTCAATTACTTTTTATTAATTTGCTGTCTCATGACCCCCACATCCACACCCCACCCCTCCCTACGTCAAACCACGTCGTTAATCGTTGACTACCTCGTGTCGGTAAAATCGCCCTTTCCTACATATCCAATGCCGGTGTGGCGTGCTCAGCCGTGACCCGTGCTCAGCCGTGTCGTTAGACTCAAACTCAAGGCATTGTCAATGGTCGTGAGTCACTAACCTTATAAATTTAATATACTGTTTTTGGTAAAGATGTTTTCTATATGTGTACCAAGCGATTTGTTTCTAGGTGGTGTGGTTTTAGAGATATTTCACTTTTCCTGGATTTTCTGTATGAAGATTGCTCACCACCATTGACAATGCCTTGAGTTTGACGGTACGCGCAGTGCAAAACATTAGTTTTAATCAAAATTAATAGAAATCAAGAACCCTAACCTTATAAATTTAATATAATCTTTTTGGTGAAGATGTTTTCTATATGTGTACCAAGCGATTTGTTAATAGGTGGTGTGGTTTTAGAGATATTTCACTTGTTCTGTATTTTCTGTATGAAGATTACTCACGACCATTGACAATGCCTTGAGTTTGAGTCTAACGACACGGCTGAGCACGGGTCACGGCTGAGCACGCCACACCGGGAGCTTGTGCCTGGCGAGCTGTATTAGTGAATGGTGTCACTCACAGTCACAGGCAGCTGCCGCTGGTGCCCTGAGGGGTGGTGAGTGTGTAGGGGGGGGGGGGGGGGAGCGCGATGGAAGGTGGAGGGGGGGGGGGGGTTAAGGTGTGAGTGTGGGGGAATGTGGGGGTGAGGGAGGGAGGAAGGAGAGTGGGTGGAGGATAGGGGGAAGGGTAGGGTGGGGGGGAGGGTATGGGGACGGCGGGGGTAGGGGATGGTAGATGAGGATAGGCGGAGGACGGGGGGAGAGTAGGGTGGGCGGGAAAGGGTAGGGGGAGGGTAGGGGTAGGGGGAGGGTAGGGGGGGGGGGTATGGGGAGGGTATGGGGGAGGATGGGAGAGGGTACAGGGGAGGGGGGCATACAGGACGATCTCCGCCACAAACAGCCCCAAGCGGCGGTGAGTGATCCGCCTGGTTTGACACCACGTGACCGGGCAGGGTGTTGATTGACAGGCCGCTATAGTATAGGGATGATTGAGGCCCCGCCCACCTGCCGGATGCAGCCCCCGGGGAGTGAGTGGGGGCGGGGTGGGGGTGGGGGTTTGAGAGTGGGGGCGGGGGGGGGGGGCACGTGCATATTAACAAGCCGGAGGGAGAAGTGGGCGGTGAGGGGAGCAAGGGGAGCAAAGGGAGCAAAGGGAGTGGAGGGAGTGGAGGGAGTGGAGGAGGGGGATGGGAGGAGGGAGGGATCAGGCTCCTAGTTTGTCTTTCACGTAAATTAGGTAACGGGCTCCGGGTGCAGTTCGGCACCACTCTTCAACGCACCGCCCACTGCGCATGCGCCTCCGCATCTTTGTCGGAGCTCCTCCCAGCTGTCTGTTCAGACCTCCCACCTGTCTGCACAGAACACCTCCCACCTGTCTGTACAGACCCCCCACCTGTCTGTACAGATCTCCCACCTGTATGTACAGAACACCTCCCACCTGTCTGTACAGAACAACTCCCACCTGTCTGTACTGACCTCCCACCTGTCTGTACATACCCCCCACCTGTCTGTACAGATCTCCCACCTGTCTGACCTCACCTCCCACCTCTCTGTACTGACCTCCCACCCTGTAAGATATATGGGTCAACCGGGTACACGAGGGAACCAGCTGCGACTGGTAGGTTGCCTAGGAAACTGTGGATAGAATAAACGTCAGTCACTAACTGGAACTCGAAGTGTCGACTAGTACTTTACATGGTGTCAGATGTGGCTTGCCTTCAGGGATTATGGCATTATCTGGATTAAAACCCCCGATGCCACTCAACCTAGAGGGCAATCTCACTCTGAACTGGTATCAATGGGTTGATTCATACAAGATTTATGCGACCGCGGCCGGAGTAAGTAACAAGTCGGAGAAAGTCCAGTGCTGCGTGTTTTTACACGTAGCAGGGGCTGAAGCACAGAAGATACATCGCACACTGGATATAAATACAGCTGATCGGGACAAGATAGAAATTTTAATTGCGGCTTTAAAAAAATATTGCGAAGGTAAGACGAACATTACGGTGGTCAGATACCAGTTTAATACGCTCAACCAGACAAACGAAGGAATGGACACGTACATCAGAACGCTTCGAAATCGAGTGTCTTTTTGTCAATACGGTGCTCTCGAGGACTCATTATTATGTGATAGACTTGTATGTGGCATCAAAAGCAAAAACCTCCGAGATCGTTTATTGCAGACTAACAATTTGTCATTGGATATGTGCATTAATATGTGTCGGTTGAGTGAGCACAGATCAGAGTTGTTAACAGATGTGTCGTATAATGTGTCAGCTGAAAATGTCGATATGATTTCCAAAGTAACTCACGGCATGACGTCACAGCGCCAGCCGGCGCCATGGAGACGGACGACACATCAACAACAAATGTCTTCACATTCCAGTTTATCTGGTCCGAAGTGTTTTAATTGTGGATACAAACACTTACAAGGACGATGCCCAGCAAAAGACAAGCAATGCATTGCTTGTGGACGAAGTGGACATTTTATTAAAATGTGTAAAAGTAATGCGAATCGACGTACAGTAGTCAATGAAGTGGGCGTCGATCGAAACGATGACACGATACAGTGGATACGTAGGGACGAGGGAGATGACGTCACACACGATCTGTTCGTGGGTACACTGAACAACAACGATGCAGATAAGGATAGTCTATGGTATGCCAATATCGTAGTAAACGGCCAAGTGATCAAGTTCAAGCTGGACACGGGATCGCAGGCAAACATCATTCCAAGAGAGGTTTATGACAAAATTGGTGGGTTGGCGTTATCACCATCACGTTGTCACCTTGTGACATATTCAGGTCAGCGAATCCGGCCGATGGGGGAGTCATGGATCGAAATCCGTGGTCATCCATTAAAATTCCAAGTCACAAAAGAAGGGAGCCCCTTCTAGGAAAGTGTGCGTGTGTCGAACTGAATTTGATTACGAGAGTGGATTCCATATCAGACGTAATGGACCAAGAATCAAGTGCTGATGAACTGGTAAATACCTATGCTGATGTATTTCAGGGTCTTGGGAAAATAAAAGTTAACGCTCACATTCATATTGATACCGCCGTAACCCCTATTGTTGATGCCCCAAGGAGGATACCCCATGCAATAACCCTTGATGTACGCAATGAGTTAGATAGAATGCTAGCATTAGGAGTCATAGTAAAACAATCGGAACCCACCCCTTGGGTCAGTTCCATAACTATTGTGAGGAAACCCGGTAAGATACGGATTTGCTTAGATCCTACCAAATTAAATAAAGCAATTTTAAGAGGCCCTTATCCAACCCGTACTATTGAAGAGGTAGTTGCAAATACGAGTGGGGCCACAGTATTCTCAGTGATAGATGCTAATAGCGGGTATTGGCAGGTTGAATTGGATGAGGCCAGCTCTCATTTGTGCACATTCAATACGCCATGGGGCAGGTACAGGTATACGCGTTTACCGTTCGGGATAAAGACAGCTGGTGACATATTTATAGAAGAAATGAATGGGATACTGTCAGGGTTAGAAGGTGTTAATGTGATAACAGATGACATTTTAGTTTATGGTAAAGATGTTAAAGAACATAACAGTCGACTTAAAACAGTGTTAAAAAGAGCCAGGAAATGTAATTTGAAGCTTAACCCTAAAAAATCTGTAATATGCAAATCACAAGTTAACTATGTAGGTCATTTGTTAACATCCAATGGTCTGTTACCTAACAAAAACCGCATTCAGGCTATTATTGATTTGCCTACACCCCAGGACAAAAAAGCTGTACAACGGTTTCTAGGGATGGTTGTTTACGTCAGTAAGTTTATACCCAACATGGCGGAAGTAACCAAACCTTTACGGGTAATCCTAAGCAAAGACATCGCATGGCACTGGCAAACAGAACAAATAAAAGCATTTGAAACACTTAAGCATCTGTTAACTACAGCCCCCATCCTGAAATATTATGATGCCAATCAGGACATAGTTTTACAAGTGGACGCTTCCAAATCTGGGCTGGGAGCAACATTATTTCAGGAAAAGAGGCCAGTTGCCATGGCGTCGAAGGCTTTGGATAAAACGCAATCAAATTATGCTGTAATAGAAAAGGAATTGCTAGCAATTTGTTTCGGATGTAAAAAATTTCATGAATATATTTTTGGGAAAACTGTAACCGTTGAGACCGATCACAAACCTCTAGTAGCAATTATGAACAAACCAATACAGACCTTATCTGCAAGAATGCAGCGTATGAGAATGCGTTTGCAAAATTACGACATATCTGTGGTCCATACTAAAGGCACCCTAATGTTTTTTGCAGACACACTGTCACGGGCACACACAACACTAACGAGCCCTGATGACTTATTCGACAACGACATAACGGTGGCAGCAGTGGACATAGAGCATAACATTATGAACAGAATCAAAACAGAGGTGGCAAAAGAGAACGCTTTACAGAAAATTATAGTATTAACAAGAGAGGGGTGGCCCAAACATAACAGGGGTTTGCACCCCAGTATAAAACCATTTTTTACGTACAGATCTAACATCACAATACACGACGACATTTTACTCAAAGATAACCGCATTATTATCCCCAAAGCCCTACAAAAAGAAATGTTAAACAGGGTACACGAGTCACATCTGGGTGTGGTACGATGTAAACAATTGGCACGTGATACCATTTTTTGGCCTGGGTTAGGTAATCACATTGAAGACATGGTGTCACGCTGCCAAATATGTCAGGGATTACGAAATAAACAAGCCGCTGAACCTTTGATAAGCCATGAAGTAATAGATATACCGTACTATAAGATTGGGGTGGACCTGTTCTATGTTGAACACACAACATATTTGCTATTGGTGGATTACTACACAAAATTCCCAGAAGTGATAGAGTTAACAAGTACAACAAGTATGTCTATAATTGATGCTATGAGGCAGGTATTTGGTAGGTACGGGATACCAAAATACGTAGTTTCAGATAATGGACCTCAATTCAGTAGTGCTGAGTATTTGCGCTTTGCAAATGAATATGAATTTATTCCGGTCTTTTCAAATCCAATGTTCCCCCAAAGTAACAGTCAGGTTGAGAGATATGTACAAACTATTAAACGTATGATTAAAAAATCAGTGCTTGACAAAAAAGACATTAACATTGCCTTGCTGAATTACAGAAATACAACCTTGCAAGGCATGGGTGCCTCTCCAGCTAAATTATTAATGTCTCGAACACTCAGATCCAAAATTCCGATTTTGGAGAAACAATTAAGGCCACAGCCACAACTATCGAAGAGAAACGAAATACATCATTCACAACAAATACAAAAAAGATACTATGATACAAGTGCAGGTCCGGAACACAAATTATTGGGAATAGGAGAACGGGTACGTTATCTGGACCACAGAGGCGAATGGCAATCTGGTAAAATGGTGAAGGCAAATACACCTGGTCCACGGGATTACGTTATTGTAAATAAACAACATCATTTCATAAAAAGAAATCGCCGACACATGTTTAAATCAAAAAATGTTGATGAAAAACCCAGCTCCCCAAAGACAAAGGATATACAGACAATTCCATATACCAGTAGATACGGCTGGGATATTCGCCCGGTTAACAGAATGGGTTTTTGAGTCCAAGTTCACTCATTTGCATGTCTGGTGGTGTCAATAGACAATTGGTCAAGTTTGAACATGTTATTTAAGTACAGTGCATATTAACTATAGAAGATAAGTCAATGCTAATCATTCAAGGTTTACAAAACGAATAAAAAATGGAATGGATTTCACACCACACCGAAATTGATGTATACTGATGTGTATATACCCAGCAATTAAATTAAATTAACCACGTGTTGTATCACGAGATGTTAGAACATAAAATAAGATAATGTTTAAGTAACTTCAATAATTAAAACATAAATAATACAACATTATACTGAACGCTATAATCAAGTGTACAGATAATCAATATTTATTAGAGTAATTACATTGTGCATGTCAGCTAAAGTTACATATTATCACTTGTTATCGCATACTGTCATCAAAACATAAAGTTGTTCGAGTTGTTAATAGTTATAAAGTTATTGTAGGCGTGTAAGATGTTGTTTCTTGTATCAATGGATAGTCCTGTGTTAATGGAGACTCACACGTATCTCTACCGTTATCAAATAAATGCTCTTGGACTGTTAACATTTATGGGGGGAGGTAGTCGATATTTATTGTATTTATCATCTGTTGTAATTTATTAGATTTGTTGCATGATGTAAGTTATTGTATTTATCATATTTATTGTATGTGGGGAGTTGTTGTAGTCCATGAATTCTGATGAAAGGGAGATGTAAGATATATGGGTCAACCGGGTACACGAGGGAACCAGCTGCGACTGGTAGGTTGCCTAGGAAACTGTGGATAGAATAAACGTCAGTCACTAACTGGAACTCGAAGTGTCGACTCGTACTTT